>VUQG01003542.1:55170-66550 GCA_015106755.1 Etia nguti
GGGTGGGGGGGGGGGGGTGGGGGTAGGGGGGGGGGGGGGGGCAAACGGGGAGGAATCCTTTGCCATATGTTTAGATGTCTAAGAGAAAACTGTTGATGGATTCAATTATGAATGACAGCATTAGAACACAAGAAGGGGGTGCAGAGGGCAGGAGGTTGGATGTAGGTGCAGCAAAATTAGGCTGTGATACTTAGATCTCCAGGGAACAGTGATTGTGTTGATCCTGGGTGGGAAAAGTTGCTGCATGGCGCAGTTGGCGTTACAGCATTGTAATCAAATCTTCTTATCACCGTGTGACAAGGGATGTGAGGTTTTTTTAATGTGGGAAAATTGACAAATGTGACAAATTCTTAGACAACATTTTGATTTAAAAAGTAAAAGACAAGGCATAATAAATGTGTGAAATGTATGGAAAAGTCAGAATTACTAGCTCACAATATGCTAAAGTTTTGACTTTTTATTTGGCATATAGTGTTGCTCACTTTGTTAGTCCAGTACTTCATCCCAGAATGTGACATCAATTCCTGGCCATTCCTCTGGCACCATGTTTACTTTTAGAGAAATGTCTCAGCAACTATTGGATGGATTGTCATTAAATCTGGCACAGGCATTAACTTCACAGGATGAAGTTCATTACTTGCAGAGCTACCAACATGTCAAAATTTGAATATGCCCTGGTTTTATAACCAAACATGTCACGCTGTTCACATCAGCCTCAGCTTTATAGAGTATGTTCACTGTTAATTAAAAGCTTCAGAAAACGTTTTGAATGTGATTAACATTTAAAACTATTGAACATCAGCATGTTGTCACGGAGCACTTGTCCGCATGCCGCATTTAGCTTAGAGCACCACTGTGTCCAAGTGCAGCATCTTGGAGTTAGAGTGACCGTGCAGCCCCTTAAAGGAAGTTCATGGTTTCTGCATGTCTGTAATTTTGTCAGGAATTTTGCTGTCTGCTCAAGCCGAAACAGAGCAAGTTTACCAAAAGTGCATGTGCAAGAATTTTTTCATGCACAGAATAAATACAGGGCAGCATGGTGGCATGGGGGTCACCACTGTTGCCTCACAGTAAGAGGGAGCTGGGTTCGAATCTACCATCTGGCTGGGCCCTATGTGTGAATGTGAGTCTGAGTTAGCCCTGCAACAGATTGGCGACCTGTCCAGGGTGTACCCCACCTCTATAATCAGAAGAAAATGAATGGATGGATGATAAATATGACAACATCTGCTCTGCTTTCATTTAGCACTTGCACAACTTCAATAATGAATTTAAAATATTTAACCTTATCAAACACAGATGCAGTGATTTAATTATTAATTTTTAATTTGTGATTTAATTTTTTTTAAATTTTTTAAATTTTTAAAAATTTCCTTTCCTTTTCTTTCTTTTCTAGTATACATATACCTCATATTAGTTCACAGTGTCATAAAGTTTAAAGAGCACACAAAAAAAATGTCTTTATTGAAAACACTGGTTTATTACATGTTTGTCATTCATCCAATTTGGACAGTCTACATACAGTTGAAGCACAGTGACCTGGCTTTGACACCAATACACTATCCTTCACCATCAGCAGTAAATCTCTGCATTAAAACAGTTGGCGTATCACTGACATATGGCTGAGTAGGTTCATGTGGGCGTGAATAACCTCTAAGATCAGATAATAGGCCTATCAATGCACATGCGGGGACGACAGGCCTCTGTGCTTTCCGCTGGCTTGCTAAATTAGGAAGTGAAGGTACATGTAATTAGCACAATCAGGTTGTCTCTTGTCTTTGTGCCTTTCACATATGGCTGACTTCATTAGCTGTAATTGTCTGTGCCCTGAGAAAGGCTGGGAAAGGGTGCATAATTATGGTTTACTTTCTTAAACGACAAAAGTCAACAAGACTCGAGGCAAAAAGGGAGTTATGTATTTGTCATTGCATTGCATTTTTGGAGCCTTCAGTAAAGTTTATCCCGGGATCAGGATTGCTTTAATGTATTAAATTTGCTTTTGTAATATCATCTTCTAGGTATGCAGACTCAAAGAGCTGCACCTGTTTACACACGCTAACCTCAAACACTGCAGTTTAACATTCACGTGCAACTTTTCCATTATCCCTAAAATGCAGACACTCCCCACAGTTATTTAAAAACACAGTGTTGTTTACTGGCATTTCTATTCTAAGGCAATATTAATAATTCATACTATGCTCTGGGGAACAAACAGGGGAACAGCAGTAAACCAAACCCTATTATTCTACCTTTAACATGCCAACTAACTCCAGGCAGTCCGCTGCCATTTCAAAGCTGAACTTTGTGGCCCAAATATGTCAGCCTTTTCATCCTTCATCTGATATCTTACTCAGAATGCCAAAAGTGACTTAAAAATTTTGTCCTGCGGCGGTTTCTTGTTTAGACACAGATGTTACAGAAATCCTAAGATGTCTCACTTTTACAATGTGTGAATCAGCCCAGGGCCTCGCAGACCTGAGAGGACCTACACGTGCACCTTAAGGGTTTAAGGACAAAAATGGAGATGAGAAATAATGTCTGTCTAATCTAATTTAACAAGAGAACTGGGATGAAATTGGCGCTGCAGGGAATTGTTGTACTGCCCAGAAACAATTTAATCATTAATGCAGTCTTGTGAAGTTTGGTTAAATCTTCTTTTTTCCCCCCTTATTTAATCCATAAAATATGCATTTCTTTGAGAATTTGAAAAATCTGAAAAAAATTAAGACAAACATTTAATGCCCCCCCCAAAACCCCCTAAACCCTCTACTTTCTCTTCTGGCTGCAGTGATGCTAGCCAACCAGACTTAATTGCCAATCAAGGGCTGAATGCTTCAGAGTTTAAGAACAAAGGCTGGCAGCCTTCATTTAATACTGAATAGAGGCTTATTAAAAAGTGCTGGGCTATTTAATTAACAGCTTTAAAAAAAACTTTATAGGTGATTCTTTCTTTAAGAGCCACATGTCAGATCTTTCTAACTGTGAAGACGCTTCTAGAAAACCATTCAATATACATGCAAGTGAATTAAATACCACAAAGTATAAATAAATCAGTGCTCCTGCTCCGCTGTCTGTCAAGATCAAGTTCTGCCTTGATCATGGTTTCGGTATTACCTCATGTCAGTTATGGAGGGAAAAATAAATGCGCTGTGCAAACACACTGAGCTCACACATCCACACAAGTCCAGACTTGCCTCAGTAGAACAAAGTCAGTGTACTTTTTTAGAGCATGGATGCTGTGTTCAGATTATTATGAGGAAAATAAACCCAAACAAGTAATCAAAAACAAACTAGTGCTCTATTCTGCCTACAAAATGCAGCCCATTCACTGTTGTTGTTTGTTAGTGGCTGAAGGGGGAGGCCAAGGTTATCAGACCCAAAAGGTCTTCCTGTTTGGAGGGCGCTGACCAGCAGCGGCATCTATAGTGTGTACTCCCCTTCCTCCACCTCCACCCCTAATTAAATATGAATGGTGATCTGTGTGGGTCAAGGACAGGAATGGGTTCTCTGTCTGGGGGATACACACAAGGTCTCTGTGGCTGAACTGCTGTGCATGGCCCCGAGGTCACGCTAAAGAGGGCAATAAATCTGGGCAGCATTTAGTGAAAGAAATAAATTACTATGCACACGGCAATGAATGCCTCTTTGACGAAAAAAAATGGTGACTCTGTTTGGCCCGTATGTCCTCGGGGTCGCATTCAGGAGACGAAGAAGTGTTAATGATAAAGATAAATCCCTTCTTGTACTTTAATTTTAGAAGATGTTCTCATTTTTAGGAAAATGTTTTGCTTCTCGTCCCTACTCAGATAATAGAGCTGTCTCTTTATGGTTTTGCAAAACTATCTGCAACACTTAGGGGTAAATGAAAATAGGGAATTAGGTGAACCACCCCTTTTAAAATGAACCAGTTGAGAGCAAATATAACTGTTTATAGGTCCTGCTGGCCAACAAAGACTCCCTGATGACCTTTTCAGAAAAAGGGAGGTGGTTTAATAGCTTGTTTCCTGCTAGAGCTCATTTATGCCATCGCAACTGATGCTGCCGTGGGAGATGTAGGATGATTAGGATCCATATCATCATCTTTGGCAGATGATATTTGGAGACAGTCTGGGACCCAATCTGTTGTTGTCCTGGCGGGAACTCCTCACTGGAAGCAATAATCGTCACGTAGAGGCTCGATAGCGCAGGAGTTGACGTCAGCACCTCGTGTGGGGGCAGCGAAAGTGCTCATCCAATTCTCAGCCCCCCTCTAAGATCAAAAGGAGCGCTAAATCACACAAGCATTTCCCAAAGAAAATAAATGTGGTCGCTGATGCTGGTTTTTTTTCTGTTTGCATCATCTAGTACATTTTTCAACTGAAAGTGAATGGCTGTGCAAAGCCTTTAATGCATTGTGTTGCTGTTGTTTTTTTAAAGCCTTTTAAGTATTTGCAGCTTATTTACAGTTTTTCAATTTGGAATTTGACACATTTTGGATATTTATACTTGTACTATATTGGGGTGCTAAGTTATAAATGCCTTTTTGATTTAAAGGAATCCATCTTCAGTATTTTTTATATTGTATTTTCATATTTAGGGGCAGGGATAGCTCAGTAGGTAAAGCGTTAGCCCCATGATCAGAAGGTCAGGGGTTCGGGTACCCTGAGGTACCCCTGAGCAAGGTACCGTCCCTACACGCTGCTCCCCGGGCGCCCAATGGCAGCCCACTGCTTTACTGAGTGAATGGGTTAAATGCAGAGAGCAATTTCCCCACGGGGATCAATAAAGTATACATTATTATATTTAAAATACTGGAAATGCCAATAATGACCAATTTCTGTAATATGAAAGTGGATCTAGAGAATTATCACTTAAATCTTGTTTTTAGCTTTTGACCACTTTTGACCCAAAACCCTTGGATAAACTTACTCTACTGAATGACTGTCAGCGTTACTGGCTAGACAGTAAACACAGAAAGGCTAATTGCCGCTGAGAGGAAGGTTAAATCCTTCAGGAGACGGTAAAGATCAAAACAGAGCTGAAAGATGAGCGAATGGATTGGAGTTACTTTTATCTGGAGGTCAGAGAAAAAAAATCTTAAATTCTAATACTGCTGTGCCTGCTGTTGTTTAAATGAACAGCTGTTTGATAATAGATTTTTCAATTATGCCACAATCTCGTCTTTGCGGTTTGTTCTGAACCCTCAGTGCTGTACTGCATTATACTATACGTACAATATATATGTTATTTTAAAAAAGAACAAATTAATAAATATAACCTCAACAGTGTCAGACAAGATGTAACGCAAAGGTCAGAGCATAGAGAATATTGATCTATACCTCACACGTTGTTTCCAGTGAACGTATAAGGTAAGGAGGTCAGGACTCGATCTTGCACTAATAGGATTGCATGTGTGGTCACAACAGCAGCATTAACTTTACTTGCTCCCTCTGCGTCCAAGAAAAAAAAGGCCAAAATAAATCTGATATCTTGGGCAGTGATTTCATTTTCCATTCTGTGAACCATGAAAAAGCCAGTTACGTGTGCAGAGTCATAATGATAAACAGGCTTTGTTAAAGGTTTGTGGCTCAGTCTCAAACACAATGATCACCCACGCAAACCCCACAGCTGCCACCAAGAGTTGGTCCAATTTTAGCCGAGGGGAAGGAAGGGCAGTTTGGAGAACGGGAGCCACAGGGGGAGACACAAAACAAACGGGCTTAAGTTAAGCCACAACCCTGCTTTGTGTACAGCTTTCAGCTCCAACGCCCAAAAGGTAACAAAGAACTTTCCAGAAGACACTACAGGCTTGGCACTTGGGTGCATTTCTCTCAGATTTCATGACTTCATGGTTGCTGGCTTTGGTGTTGAATTCCAAGGTGACAGTCATGTTTGAAATTCCCCTCAGGTGTGAAAGAGATAAAGGGGGCACGCTGCATGTGAAATCAGCTTCAGCGGCGATGATACGAATAGCTCTGATTTATGTTTTAGTGTCTGACGCCGCTAACCAGGTGTGAACCCTACATTTAGACAATGTGAGTCAAAGACGTGTCACCGTTTGCATTTTCAACTTCAAGTAGGCAGGAAGAGCTTATGTTTTCTCTGTCATGACTGTCTGTCTGCTGCACCAATCATGAGTCATGCATAGGCTCAAAATTATTTCATTGTTGTCATTACAGTCTATCCTCAGGATTTCAGAGGACTCTTGTATTTATTTTAAAGAATAAAGTTAAACGAGTGTTTTCAGTTTGAGTCACGCAGGAAGACAGATGGTGCTATATTCCTGACTGTCAGGTTTGATATTTAATGCATTTGTTGTGATGGACATGGTCAGCAGTTGAAGAAATTAGACCCCGAGCTTTTCAAGTTTGAGGGTCAAATTTTCAAGCGTGACCTGTCTGTACCTCCCACAAGGACTCACACCCTCAACCCCTGACACAGTGACCACACTTTCATATGACACTCTTGTTGTAGAGCTGACAGGGCATCAGGGTTTGGGTTTCAGTGTGTCTAGCGTGAAACACTGAAGTCATGCTGGCATTCACGTGACTTTCGTATAGCCTTTGAATGCCACACTCAGGTTTCTGTGTTGCTACAGACACAAACAAACTCAGCTATGTAGATTTTCCTGTTTTATTGTAATTTTTTAGTCAGGAGTATTAGAGTATATCAGGTGAAGGTTTAAAGGACTATACTATTATTTTTGCTCCTTCCATTCAGTTGCCATTGTGTGCAACGTTTGCTGCATGCCATTTTCCAAGACATACACAATCAGCTTAAGCTCTTACATGCATTTTTTTCTACCAGCTTTTGCCTATTTTCATTCATATCTATATAATATGACATACAGTTAGAAGACATTTAAACGTAGCCTGGTTTCACCCCTCGTACAACTGACATTTGTGCTCCTTACCGACTCTTTTCTTCCACTTCCAGATGGAAAGTAAGAAAAAATTTAAAATGGACACAAAAGGCTGATACAGCTAAACACAACCCAACACAGAGAAAGATAAATTGCATATTTCTTTGACTTATGTGATAAAAGTAAACTCTGCAAAAATATTACTACTGGCCTCTGCTCTGACTGGACGTAATGTTGGCAAGATGGAAAAGTTACTCCCTGCTGAATGGTTGGGATAAAATCTAAACTTCTCCCAACAGAAAATAGATACCATAAACACAGAGGCTATAATTAAGTGAAAGCGATATCTGGTTTGATTGGAAAGCTACATTACTTTGCTGTTTTTGAGTAAATAGTGTTATAATGCTGTTAAATCAGTCTGCACTGCATTGCATTGCAAAGAAATGACAAATGTGAATACAAACTTGATGTTGATTATGATGGATTGTGTAGCTTGAGCTCTGTTGCTTTTATGCTGCACGGAAATGAATGAAAACACAGCAGGAAAAAACAAAACATCATGCAAAATGGTTTTTGGAATGATTTAAGGTCATGCTGTTTGTAGTAAGTGTTCCAAAACATGCATAACTGGTATGGTCCGAAATTGCTGACTTCAAAGCCACAAATTCGCAAGAGATGTCCAGGAGCCGCTTGACTCGACATCACAGCTGTAAGTCGGCTGTTAGATGTTTGTGATCTCTGTGTTGCTGATAGAGCCAGTTTTACCACTCTCCACTGAACACTGGATGAGAATCAGTCACAGTGGAAAGGAAAGTGACAACCTTGGCATAGACACCCCTTATTTCTGAACAACAGATTGCATCCCACATGGTCCTGAGAGTGGGGGGAGACTGCCTCAGCTTTTTAACTGGCATCTGCTCCCCGTTCTCCTGTTTGATCCTCGGCATGGCATGACACTTTTTCTATTATGTTACCAAACTGCGATGTGGCAGCCCTAACACAACATGTCCTTCTGGCATCAACGTCAACTCCCCTTAAATCTCAAGTGCCACTTCACAGACGTGTGGCTAATTTGGAGCAGCAAATCATAAAGTCACAGAGCAGATTAAGCTGCAAAACATGCAGCCACGCAAGGCCTTTCTGCAGGCCAGTGGCTGGACAAAAAGGGGGGGGAAAAAATCAGCCGCTGCTTTGAAGATGATTCCAAATGAAATCTGTGCCAGTTAAGGCTCCTCTGAAAATGGGTCTACAGTGTGTCACTGCCAGATGATTTTGGGCACAAGGGTGAAGCTTACAGATTTTGTTTTTACATTTCAAAGAAGAGGAAAGAAATGGCAGACTAAATGTACTCACATCAAACATGGTAGATGAGAGGAGACATGAAAATATTAAATAACGGAGTCTAACAAATTCATTTAGAGCATGGAAACGTGATGAAACTCAATGTGACTGCCAATTTTACTCACTCCCCTGTGAGAGCTGGAGCTCCGAACAGTCTGTTGCAACACATGATTAAATTTACTACAAGGCACCAAGAATAGTGTAACCCTTAAATCGGTTTCTTTCAAGAATCCATAACCCAGCGCAAAGTATTTATGAGAAGAAGAAAAAAAAAAAACCGGTCTTGAGCTCATTAAGCTTAAAACATCTGTCCCAGATGCGTGGACAGAGAGGAGGGAAGTGTACACATGCCTCTGGTGTGCTCGGAGCTTCAAGCCCACACAGATTAATGCGATTTAAAAAGACACACATGCACCCTCAGCTGAAAACTAGACGCCAGAATATTAGACTTGGAAATGTAGAAATGTTTCAGGACACATAGCGCGCAATAAAGCGACATATCTAAATTTAAAATGTGAAAATTATTAAATATTTCCAAGTAAAACGCGTATAAGCGGTAAAAATGTTGAAAATGCACATGAATAAAGTAAAACAGCGGTCCAGAGTGACAACAGAAGAAGATACAACGGAACCTACCAGCTCTTGCTTCAGTCGCCTCAGACACGCATCCATGTTTTTGCTTTCTTGTTTGGAGAGCCGCTGTTCCATTTTTCTTTCTTTCTTGTTTTTTTCTTGAAAGACAGGAATTCAGCTGAACCGCTTCGCCAGTCCCCGCTCGAACATGACTATAGACGCTTTAACAAGAGCAGAAAACACTGGTAATTGAAGATGCGCAGATCCTGCTGAGGAATGCGCGCGCGGCTCAAAATGACGCGAATCCCGTGGTTTAAATCCTGATGACGAAAATGTGTTTACTCCAAAAAAATTAATAAATAATACAAAAATGATAATGAGCTCCTTCTTGTGGCTGCACCAACAGACTGGGTGCGTGTTTCTCTCTTTGAGTGGCCGCTGCTTGGCTGCTGTCAGGCTGCGTGTGTGTTGCTCAGCCTGTTTTTTTTCCCCCTGCTGCTATTTTCTCATTCAAGAGGAGCGCTTACGTTGGCCATCCAATTTCCTCCAATAAGCGAGCCTCTCAGGGCGGACTGAATCTCATTCAAGCCAGGATAAAACGCGGATCCATCATTTACTATGTGCGAGCAGAACTGTCCACAGCAGCTCAAAAGAGAGACCGAACATCTGGAAATATTCAAATAAAGGCTAAAAGATAAGATAGTTGGGTTTGCTGAAAGAGCGTATTTTCCATAACACAGACAAATATATTCAGCAGTCCTTGTTGCATTACACTGGACTGAAAGAGGATGTGTTTAAGAGAAACCATACGCGTCCATAGGAACAGCTTCCTGGCCACCTTCGCAGAGAGGGGCAGAGAGGAAACACCTGAGCTGTGGGCTTTTGTTTCAAGACACGGATATGATTAGAATAAGGGAAGGAAGGATTGCACATACAAAGAAGCAAATTTGAAAGTTGTTGTAAACACTCCCTGCCCTGCAGTATAGATTGGATTCATTTGAAAGTTTGCACATGCAGCTCATGTTCCATCTGCAATCTAGAGATGCCAAGAAAACTTGATGAGGTCTCCTTTACTTCAAAATGATTTACTTTATATCAAAACTACTACACCAAAGAAAGCTAAAGGAAGAAACTTTAGGTAAATTAATTTAAAAAAATAAAAAACAAGATTATTTATATTGAGGAAGAATTACATTCCTCATAAAATCCCAAGAGGATGCTAAATGGTGCATGGTGTCACCAGCTGCCATTAATTTGATTTTAATTCAGTATTCCCCCCTGTGTGATTTAGAGAGCTATACTTTCAAACAACCTCCCCCAATGAATAAATAAGTACAAATTAGAGAGATACTCCATGACTTTGAGTTTGCGTGGTTATAATGAGCCAGAATTGAAAGAAAATCACCAGTCACCCGTTTTGTTTTCTGCCTGTTCATCCAGTTTCTCAGCCAGGGATGAGCTTTGCCTGACAGTCAGGAAACTTTGTGCCCCCTGACCTGCTTTCGGTCATGTTGAAGGTTCAATGTCTTGCATGATGTTGGTGATGCTTCCCAGATGGATGCAAAGAGAAAGGGGAGGAAGCAGCTGTATCTCAGATTCCAAAAGCAATGAAACTCGGAAAATGAATAAATCATCTGAGTCTGACTCAACATCTGAGAGAAGAGCTTTAACTGACTTGTATGTTTTATTCTCTTATTCTTTATAAACATTCAGTGTCTGGAAATGATAACAGTCTTCTTCTGTGTTTTACAGCAGATTTATTACTCTGTGTCTGTTCAGTGTCATTTTGACAGCAGATTTAAACCTTCGTTGATTGATCAATTAATAATAACAATAAAAAGCAACCTATTCCAGATACAGGATGTGATCCTTGTCGCCCTCACTCTGATCTGGAGGGAGTGTTGAGAAACAGTGTTGAATCCAGTTTCTGTGAGATTACTGAAAGCCTCTTTGTGATTTCACAAACATCTAGCCTGTCTCCTTCTGACCGACATAACATAAAATATTGTCTAGACAGTCCTGATGACTAACTTTCAAAACACTCTACTGATCTAAAAGTGAACACACGATTGTCCAAACAACATTCTCTAATTCAATTCAATTCAATTCAATTCAATTTAATTTTACTATGCCAAATCACGACAAGAGTCTTCTCAAGGCGCTTTATATTGTAAGGTAGACCCTACAATAACACATACAGAGAAAAACCCAACAACCTTATGGCCCCCTATGAGCAAGCGCTTTGGCGACAGTGGGAAGGAAAAACTCCCTTTTGTCAGGAAGAAACCTCCAGCAGAACCAGGCTCAGGGAGGGGCGGCCAACTGCCGTGACCGGTTGGGGTGAGAGAAGGAAGACAGGATAAAGAGATGCTGTGGAAGAGAGACAGAGATTAATAACAAGTAATGATTTAATGCAGAGAGGTCTATTAACACATAGTGAGTGAGAAAGGTGACTGAGGAAGAAATACTCAATGCATCATGGGAATCCCCCGGCAGCCTACACCTATTGCAGCATAACTAAGGGAGGATTCAGGGTCACCTGGTCCAGCCCTAACTATATGCTTTACCAAAAAGGAAAGTTTTAAGCCTAATCTTAAAAGTAGAGATAGTGTCTGTCTCCTGAAT
>VUQG01003547.1:14192-35943 GCA_015106755.1 Etia nguti
ATGACAGCTGCAGCGGTATTGTGACCAACAAAAGGATTCTTGCTAATACATAAAGAGACTGGCATTTATTTTATTTTTTTTTAAAGTCCGCACTCTTGAAAGAGACTGCAAAAAGCTACAAAAGAGAAGAGCATGAAATTTTAGGACAACGCCTTAGGTGGTTTGAGCTAGTTTCAAAAACCACACTTTTCTAAAAATGCTTTCCACTTGAAGCTCTGGCAAACTCACAGCCTGCACGATATTACTGCCTTTATCCCTTATTGCTTACAGTAATGCGAAGGCAATATGCAGGAATTGGTTTCCATTGTTTTTAACTGCACGGCACAAACTCTGGCCCTATGATGCTGCTGTATTTGCTCCCAGTGTGTGACGAACCTTTGTTACAGGAGTTAAAGTTGGTCTGCCCGTGAGTCTTCAGATGACTGGTGATGTAGGCTGCGCTGAGCATCTTTCCGCAGATGCTACAGGTGACTTTGCCTTCATGTCTGATCATGTGGGAACGGAGTCTGTCTTTGGTGGCGAAAGCAGAGGTACAGGCCTGGAGTCGCACAGCAGATGGGGTAAAAGGTCATTAACAATGATTAAAAAAACAAAAAACAAAAAAACCAAGCTGCAAAGTAGCCATTTTTCTCACCGTTACTTGACATTTAAACGGTCTTTCTGAGGAATGCACATGCTTCACATGGCAGCTCAAGTGATCTGGCCTAGATAAAAATGACAACAAAAACATGGTTAATGTTTAAAGATGATGCATTTGAGTTCCATTAGATATAGATGAGACAATTTGTACTTCATTATGTGGAGATTTATTTATAATATGGTTTCTGTAACCTAACAAACAGCTACATAAACAATGACTGCCAGTTGTAGGGCTGGTATAACGTCTGCTAAACACTTTTAAAAGACTTCAGCGAATTCATTTGACATTTATTTTGCTTGTGATTTAACCTATATGTTGTTACAATACATACCAGTGCTTGTAATTTACTAAAAAGGCGCATCATGGACGTGCACAAGCATAAAGTGAAAAGCCTAACATGCATTACAAGTGCAGAAGTGTACGGATGTGCTCTGTTTACTTAGATAATGAGGGGATGGGCACAAAAAAAATCCAGAAAAATTCAGTCAATGGTAGTTAATTCTCCATGATCAATCGTGCGTGAATTTGTTTGACCTACTTTTGAACACAAACACAATGAAAAGAAAGGACATTTTTGACATGATATTTGAATAAACTGACAGTTTGATTATTATTACTGTGCTTAGTTCCTAACATCCTTGTTATTGCACACATATGAAAATGAGATGAATGTGAAATTCCAGGAATTTTCTTGGTACTTTTTGACACAAGTCCTAATCTGAACTTGCATCTCTCTCTGAGGATTACAAGAAGACCACGTATGGTACGACTGTTGTTCAACAAACAACAATAATCCATGGCTGTGCTGAAATGTGTTTCTGATAAGACCATGTAACTGTGCCAAAATATTATGTGTATATTTACAGGTATTAGAAACAGCATTTAAGGGAAAATAATTATAACTGTGCATATAGAGAAGATAAATATTGCTCTTTTTTAATTGCAAGATCTGCTTTGTTACAGAACTTTAAGTGAGAGATTTGAGAACCCTTAATATTTACTGACACCCTGACTGTACTGATATACCATGTGTATTATACACTAAAAACACTGGAAACTGGATTAAGAAATTGCTGAAACTTGTCTTCTGTAGTCCAAGTGTGCAAGCTTAAACTAAATCTTCATAATGTGTTTTTATGTCAAACTAGCTGAAAAAAAACAACAACATACATATAATTTGCAGAGTTCACAGGAAAACGGCTTGAGATTTACAGTGAAAGGCCAACATTCACAAAAGTCTTCGTGGCACTGATCCTCCTCTGTCAGTATGTCAGTTCTAGTGAAGCTGTGAGCTGAATCATGTTAGAAGTGCCATAATGGAGTGAGCAAGGACTACTGCTTTGGCAGCTGCTTCCAAACCGGAAAGTTTCATGCTGCTGGATTCCTTTCTTTTTTTCTTCTTTTTTTTAAATACAAATCAGAGAAGTCAAGTAGGATCTTCTCATGGGTGCCATGAACCGGAATAAAGATTTTTTTTTCCCCCTTGCCCCACTGACGAGGAGAGCAGACTCCAGACAGTGCCCGTCTACAGATCTGGCTGAGTGGCAGTGACTCAGTGCCCTGTTACTCAGTCCTCATTCTCACTTTCCAGTATGCTGATGAATCGCTGCCCGACGTCACCATGTTGGAGGCATGCCTGAGATTGCCCTACACAGCACAGTGCTAATGTTACCGCTTGGCCAGGGTACACTGCTGATGTTTTTTTTGAAGCTGTGTGTTGCGGCATACAGCTTGCTTTTTTGTTGTTGTTTTTTTAAATGTTATCACGACTCTCTGCTAAATCAATACTGATTTATGTACACATCAGGTTTAACAAACATTTGGCTTTTAACAAAATTTTAAATGTTCTTAAAGTCATTACTTACTACATGTTAAATGTGTTGACCTAAACATTACCGCATGGTTCAGTGAATTCCCAGGGGAAAGAGACTGTGACATGCTGGCGGGAACTGCAAAGTGACGCCTCCCCCTCCCTTGGTACTTCACTGGTGCTCTTCCATGTGCGACTTTTTAAACATGTGGTCGAAATGGCGTGGGGGGTCATTACAAGTACAAGCCTAAACTGCTAACCACAGCAATAAACCTTAAAAAAAGGCCACATTGGAGCAACACGACTAGATTGACATATATTGGCTCTATATGAAATCACAGTGCGGCTGACTATTCCACACAACACGACGTGAATAATTCACTTACAAATGTACAAGCTGCTGGGTTTAAGTTCAGTGTACCTTTGGTAAAGCATGAAATATGTAGCATCCAGCATTTGCATTCAAAACCAACTGCATGCATGAAAGATGGTAAAATTTAATACTTCAGTCTATTAAGCATGATTTTTTTTTCCTTAGCAGAAGCCATTTGTGGACTGCCAAGGACACACTCATAAAAAGATGGTTTGTTAGAATTTATTTATCATTATTTATTTATTGAAATTCTGCATAGACAAGTCAGGACTTTTCCCTATGACCCCGGAATGCAATCACCAGAGGGTGAAATTACTTTTTGTCTCCTCTCCCATAAGAATAAATTAGCTCTCAGACGCACATTTCCTGTTTATAGCAGCCTTGTTACTTGTTGATTAAAAGCATAGGAATAGAGCAGAAGGGTTGTAAAAACAGCGCCATTTTCTCATCAGTTTACTATTTTCTTTTGCCACTCTGCATTATCAGTGTTGCTGACATTCTCACTGCCTACCAAACCCCTTGAAGGACTGATCACATGTAAACACGAGGAGTGCTACTAGCTTCTTAGTGCACTCAGTTTCACAATTCCACAGACAACCTAAGTAAACTCATCCCAAACAAACTAGTGGCTAGTGCAACGACAAGAAGGGATTCCCAGTTACCCTGGAGAACACTTTGTCAAGTTTGTGGACAGGCCGATTAGCTTAGCTGGAGAACCCCAGTAAATACAACCTAAAGCACTTCATTTTATTCCTCCATATTTGAGGGTTGTTCTGCATCTAAAGTTGTCAATAAATTGACAGCTCCTGCTTTAGGAGACCAGCTGTAGTATAAGACCCAAGCACCCGACTACTAAGGTGGTACTCTTCATATCTTCATATGGACATTTTCCATATCAAAGGCAAGACTTCTTGTTGTTATCTTACACACTTTCATCACAACTGAAATGATCTTGCAGCTGCCAGTAGTTGATTATTGTAAGCTAATGGGTCCAAGCTACTGTGGGTTTATCTGCAAGCAGGCTTGAAGCCTGACAAAATGGATGCTTATGGGAAACCAGCTGCCACAACAAGGTAAGGCTGTTTCAAAAATCTAGGAGACCTTGGTGGCAATAATGTTTTTAGGACTTCTTGTTCTTCTTATCAGTGAAAATTATTTTTTGTTTGGGGTTTGTATCTCAAAATGACATTTAGACCATCTATTATCTGCATGGTGGTACTGTATAATAAAGAATCTTATGCCATTATCTAACAGAGACTAAAACTTGATTCCAGCAACTCGTTAGCTAAATGATTATAATTTAAAACGGTAATCTTATCTTCCTATGAAAAATCCTGTGTCAGTCTGAATCCCTAGGACAGACCTGTTTGGGAGGATATCGGAAAAACAAATTCACATTGGAGATGGTCTATGTGAAAAATTAATTTTTAACTAGAGACATACTGAACAATCAAGGTGTACAATTAAAAAATACAGACAGGTGACTAACTGAAGGGAAAACCTGACACAGCAGCATTATCAGTCAATCCAGTGGAGTTGAACTATGGACTCAGCAAGTCCATGTCAAGGCACATTGAACTATTCTGATTCTATTCCTTTTAATCTGCCAATTTTTTATGCATTACGATGGCTGTTGTACTAGTTTCCTTACAGATCAAAGGACAAAAACCAGATCCTTACCTGGAAAAGCCTTTTCCACACACAGAACATACGTAGGGCTTGTGGACACCCCCATCGTGAGAGCGAACATGATAGGTCATGCGGTCCTTCCTTTTAAAGCGTTGCTGGCAGATGGGACACTCAAAAGGCTTCTCATCTGAATGGGACAGCTTGTGACGATTCAGGTGGTACACGTCGCGAAAGGCTTTGCCGCACATCTCACACCCATGGTTCTTCTTGACAGGTTTGGCAGGTTTCTTGGGGACAATGTGCTGCGGCACATTGCCCATTGCAGGCGATGTCATGATACTTGTGCCTGAGGAAACAGAGGTTGTTGCTGTGGAGAGGATGCCAGCTACTGTGGAGATGTAGGAAGAGTTGCCGTTGTTTTCTCGTGGCATGGTGCCGATCATGGGGACCATGGTGGGGGCTGTTTGGGCTGTCTTCTTTGGACGTGAAACCATCTTGATACCGGTGTGGCTGGACTCATGACGTCGCAGGTGGTAACTGTCGCGAAAGGCTTTGTTACAGTAGCCGCAGACGAAAGGTGTTTTGCCTTTGTGTTCTTTCTTTATCACAGGCACTGGAGGCCGCTGACCACCTCCGCTGGCGACATTGTCTTTGAGGAGCTCAGCAGCATTGGCAGGTGGCTTCTGGTCTATTTGGATAGGCAGGACAGGCTTCTGGTCAACTTGTTCAGCTCCTGCATTGAGAAGTGGTAGCAGGCTGTTCTGGGCCACCTGGTGCTGGTGGTGGAGGGCTTCATTGGCCTGCTGATGAATCAAACACAAAGGGTTTTGGTTGAATGAAGATGAATACCAGACTTTTAGTTAAAAAACAAAAGTAACAAGGCACTAAAGATAATACTAAAGACTTTAAAAACCAGGAAACAAAAAGCTTTGCTGCCAGGTGTACCCTCACTGGAACTCTGACAACTCAATAAACACAATATGTGTTAGTAACTGTTAAAGAATACAAAATAAGAACTAGATCGGTTATTAATGAGGCTGGTGCAGCATGCCACTAATGCAAAAGAATCCAAATGTGCTGGATGAAAAAGGATACCATCGTGATGGTGCTGATTCATCATGTGACTGCAAAACAGGCATACCAAATAAGAGCCGTAGCAGAGGGCAGTTTAACTGCCAAGAAGGCTCCTGAAGAGCAGGCCATTAGCTCAGGTACCCGGCTCATTTGGGATAACTGTACTTCTCCTCCATTGTTTAAGTAAACGAGTTAAATCACACGAAAATAAAGGGCAACAGACTAAATAAAACTTTACATCTGGAATAACTGCTTTGAGATTTTTTTGCCCCCCCTCGGGATCTGCAAGTACAAACCAATGCCAACTACTGCCGCAGCACAAATGGGATGAAATGGCTGGTTGTAATTAGCAATAGCAACAAGATGCTAAGCTGGGTTTTCACTCATTTAAGTAATCAAATTTCCTGACTAAGTGGATCAGACACAATTTGAGTTTTGTACTATTGCTGTGACCTGCTAAAATCCTCCCACACATGACTGTTTGGGTGTACTTGGGGCAGAATGGAGATGATGGAAGCTGAAATCCAGCTGTCTTATTTTCTTTAAAAAGTGACGTCACAATAAATATCAATGCAGTTTAATTCAGTTAAAAAAAATAAAAAAAATAAATCTAACACACTTCTCATAACAATTCTTTCTTTTCTAAAATTTCTAACTTAAGTGGTTTAGTTCCATGGATTTATTCTACCACTTTTTAAAAATGAAAATGTGTCTGTCATCTCTCAGTCAAAGACAGTATTTTTTTCATATCATATCCAGATATAAAAAAAAAAACAAAAAAAACACAGTTAACACCGTTTTTTCAGCGAACGGACACACTCCAGACTACTGTGTCGGTGTTGTCAACCACCAGCGAGAAAAGCAAGCTGAAATACTTGACCTTTCTCTTTGAGGTTCAATCATCCATCGAAGAAGGCTAGCCAAGAAAAAAGTTGCAAAAGAGGAGACGGGAGAGAAAAGAAAAATGAACCTCACAATGTCCTCCTTATGTCATCTAGCCTATTGTGAAAGACACAAATCTGAGCAGTGATGCACTCGGGCCTCAGCAGGGGATCTTTGTATGCTCATCTTCATTGATTTGGCTCATCTATTCATGGGACGGGGACATTGTTTATCCACACACTACTCAGCGAAACTAGCCGTCATTCCTACATATGCAATGGGACCTGGGAACTCGAGGAGAATGCCACCCATCCATTTGTCTGAGCACCTGCTTACACTTGCCACCTTCCAGGATTAGTCATCATCATGCCAATGCTAACCCGTCCGCTGGCACACCAGGGGTGGGGAGAGCTTTATGTTTGGGTTGGAGGGGGGAGGTGGGGTACTAGCAGTGAACCCCCCTTTGTGAAGCTTGTGAACAGCAGACGTAGCCAGTGCAGACAGCCTGGCCCTCTATGCAGAGGTGCAGGGCCTGTAAGCTGCTGTGCCTTCATGCAGCTCTGACCATTTTGACACAAATGCGCTCTGACAACTGGGGCTGCTCCCTCATAAATAACATCAAAATGGAGGGAGTGTCCTGATGGCTCCATGGGCCACTGTAGGCTTGAATTGTGCTCATGGTCTGAGTTAGATTATGCGCCGTCTTTCTTTAGTCTTTTGTGCCACACTCTACAGCTGCTTGCCGAAATCTCAATTTTTCCATCACAGGCAAAAACTGATGACAGGGATGGAAAGGGGGTCAGAGGAAGAAACAAAACTTCTAATTACATAATTTGTTTTTCGAGTACATCTAATTTTTACGTTTTTTTTCTAGGTCCTTCTTTCAAGTTCTGAATGTTTATGGCTGCCGTCTAGTTTGCTTAGTGGGCAAACTTCTGAAATGTTGTTAATCCTCTTATTTATTATATGTTTTTTTTAATGATCCCAAAAAGTTGTACCTCAGGGATTCATTTGGTGAAGGCGCACCTTTTCGTACAGATATTTCAGTTCTACTAAGAGTGAACAAACCCTTAAGGATTAAGTTTGACATTCAACAGAGGCTAGTCTTCTAAACATCCAGAATGGGTGGCAACACCCCTATAGCTAATAGGTGTGCTGTATTACAATGAGGAATCACTCTGACATCAAGGCAAAACACATGTCAAAAGAAATAGATACATTTAAAAAAAACACCATAAAAATACAATGTATCCAAAAAACTATGAAACTCAGAAAACCCAAATTGCGCCTAAACATCTACAAAAGCAGGCAAGCAGTTATAACCTGCATTTCTGATGTAACCCATTTTACAAGCCTGTGCTTTTCATTTGAGTCAAAATGACCAGAAATATATTGTACCGTAAAAACATGAACCTTCCATATGAGCAGTAAAACATATGGAACTGATTCTCAACGGCACCAACAAGCCCCCTTTTTTTTTCTTTTTTTAAAGCAAAAGGTAATAATAAGTAATATAAGTAACATAATAACAAGAGGGGGCCAGCGACAACAAAGTACTGTGCACGTAGGAGGAGAGAGAAAAAGAAATGTAATACATGATATCGACTACCTAGTCTAAAGCTCTAGCAAGAGCATCCAAAACATGTTTTATATAAACAGTAATTGTGCAATTTCAAAAGGGGTTGTTTGTTATGAAGGTCCAGTTTTAAGCAAAACAAACACTGGGAGTTAGTGATACTTGATAACATCCATCACTAACCCCACGCTTATGCACGCTCTTTCAGTGTCTTATATGTTGGGTATTATTTCAAGTCAATCTGATTACTGAAAAATGCAATATTTTCAGTACAGTCTATTCATCTGGTAAGTGTCATTTTGTTACTGAGATTTGCCATCTGAATGTTTTGGTAAAACAGGGCAAAACAGAAACAAAGAATCTTTTACACAATTTCCACTTACCATAAAGCATTCATTTTCACTGTGGGTTTCTGAGTGGCTATTGCAGTTTCTGGAGAAAGCCAAAACTGAGTTTCGTGCACACAAGGATTGCGTTACAACTTTTCTAACTCACCTAAAAGGGTTATTAGTGTAACACTTCACATCCAGATTCAGACTGCTGAAAACAACATGATTCACCAATTTTCCTGAACGTAGGCCCCCCCCTTTTCAACATGTTTTCCCCACATTGCACATTTATCTGACAGAAGGATATACAGCTGGTAATATTTAAGCTGGTTTACGCAACAACACTGGTCCTTTAAAGCACCTGACAAAGTTTTTCAAAAAAATATCACCAATTTTCATATAAACTTATTGTTTACAAAAAACAAACTATAATGCGTTCAAAAACAATGAAGTTTAAAAAAAAAAAAAAAGCTTCAAAGTGTTCCAGGAGCCCGAATTTAAACGCACACTGATTTACATGAAACTGACACAGTAACAGTGTGAGGTACATAATACACGCAGGGCCTCTGGCTAGACGC
Organism: Etia nguti; assembly: GCA_015106755.1. Classification (NCBI taxonomy): domain Eukaryota; kingdom Metazoa; phylum Chordata; class Actinopteri; order Cichliformes; family Cichlidae; genus Etia; species Etia nguti. The sequence goes on from VUQG01003547.1 coordinate 23,084, forward strand.
CAGATACTGCATGACAAATGACATTGTCTGTCTGCCTTTTCAATTATGAAGAAATAGTACACAAAGATGTGAATGAACGACCACTCCGACAGTAGAGCAAAATATCAGAAATACAGGAAAATATCAGAAATACAGGAAAAAACAAAATGTGTCCAAAGAGCAGTGAAATGAACACAGCTTAAAACTATTTGCCAAAGTGAGCTATTCAGATTCTTTGCAACCATTGCTGTCTTTACACTAAGCAGTGAAAGCTTAATCGGAGCATTAATGAGCAGTTTTATCCACACTTTAGAAGACTTTTAAAAAGAGAAGTGGCTCTATAGCATGAAAACTTTAAATTGTGCACTTCTATTCACCACATCCTATCGCTATTCCCTCTTACTTGTTTTTTCCCCCCCATTGTCATTAACTTGTTTATTTATTTATTTATTACACAAAATATATTACTACTACCCAAAAGTTGCAGTACCTATAACTACTGTAGAAGGTTTAACTCTAGACCTTCATCTGATCATTAGAGCCTGGAATAAAATAAAGTTGTTGTGAACATTACGAATGCAGATTTGATTAGTTTTCTGAAAAGTAATTTTTGGGAATGATCCTGAAGTTACTGGGAAGTTCCTCCCACGAGGAGAACTTTGCAACACCCACTGAAGTACTAGGACAAGGCGACAAATTAATTTTAAGCACTGGAAATACACAAGAGACCGCAGAATAGTGGTAAACCTGGAATAAGGGTGCGTATTGTGAATGGAAACTAATATATATATATATTTATATTGCATTGGGGTTACACAAAAACGGACTCAACTTTAAAACATTAAATCGCTATCCTTACAAAACTCATTTTCTCCATGTTCACGAGCTCATTTCTTTTAGCCTAGGTAAGGCCATGCGATTGAGAAGCTCACAAATAAGAGTGAACAATAGCCTTCATTCTTAGCACATATTGAAATTCACTAAACCGTGACAGATATCACTCTAAACCGCAGCACTCGCTTTCCTTCCCAGCACGCATTTATACATTTCGTAACGCCGTTGCTAATTTCAAATGCGCCTCTTCGCTGCTAGTGTTAGCTGATGTTGTGTGCATAGTTTGAATTCCTTTCCACCACGGTCACCAGAATAAATAGCTTAGTTAATAAGCAGAGAATCTGCACAGCGCTGGTCGTCAAGTCGTGTAACGTTAGTTTTGCAAGCTCATTATGGCAGCCTCGCCCACATTAAGCTAAATTAGCCAGCGAGTGTAATTAAGGTAGCCCGAACATCGTTAGCTACTTGGCTAGTTAGTCTCGAACCGGCTGGAGCAGGCGGAAAGTTCACCGCGGACTTGAGAACCGCCGTTAGTAAATCTCAGCAGCTGAAAACCTCTGTATACACTTAACCAGAGATTTGCCAAATCTACAATGCGTGTTCTGTTATCCACGCTACATTGAAACATGTCGCAGCGTTACATCTCATTATCCCACGGCGCCTGATCAAAGCCTTCAGTCAAAGGGGGGAAAAAAACAGGTCTGTCTCGATTGTAACGGTGCAGTGGCGTCTCCTGCTTCACTCCAAGTGATCCCGCATGTTTGGCTCCGGCTAGGCAAACAAACTTAAAAAAAAAACACAAGGAATCACAAACGCTGTCGAAGTATTAAACGCAAATGCCCAAATATCGTCGGGGTAAGAAAACATGCCGCTTTTCAAACAATGCTTGGAGAGATTATATTTTTTGTTCTAGCGTCATTCCCAAGCCTCACAGCTGGAAGCCTGGATTCATATACCATTGTTTTGCTTGGTTACTTGTTCTTGGTATTAATCGTTTAAAAACTGGATTTACCGCTAAGATATGCAGCCGTTTGCAATTCTACGGTTGTTTTACGGACTATTCCGGTTTCCCTCCATAAGAGACAACTTACTTGAAAAAGAAACGTACTCCAGCTCGGCTCCATTTCCACACTTACTAATTCTGTAGGAAACCTAGTAGAAGCCTACAACAAAGCGACCAAACATGGCAGCTGAAACAACTTCCGGTGACCTCAAGGGCTGAACCACTTTGCGCAGGATTTGGCGGGGTTCATTAAATTTCGTATTTTGAAATGAATTCGTACGCGTAACTCGTGAAATATAAATTAATCACCAACAGGAATAGCAACTTTTGATGTATGTTGAATTCAAATTCACAAGAGATTGTATGAATCGTTCCCGTGTTATTACGATAGTAATCTGGTGGCGTTGGAATTTTAAAACACCCCCCTGGATGGTTTTTGCTGATGCTGTGAGGGGAATTTGTTATATTAGATTGTCGCATGTGGCTGGGAAATGATTGCGTTTCAGTAACGTTTCGTCCTTTTTAAAAGGGGGGGGAAAAAGATGCTAGTGTGTTGTTCTGCATTACAAATAGTTGGGCGGTCGTCTTTCCCACTGTGCCAAGTGTTTCATTTTAAATGCATCGAGAAGTAATTTGAGTGCGAGTTTATTTTCATTCATGTAATAGGGATGAACGAAAAGGCAGAGCCATAATATCATAAATTTAGTTTTTACGTCATGTACAATTAGGTTAAAAGTGATTCTAGTTCCATTTTTCATTATTACCTGCAGAATTTGTCTATTAGTATTTACCACAACCTCTTGAGGTAATGATGCAAGCCACAGATATGCTTCTGAATAGATGAAGTCCTGTATATGCTGTTTTTTTTGCGTGACATGACTTGTACATTAAGGCTGTTGATTTATATAAGTTGTAAATAAAAACAACATTTTTATATAAGCTCTTGGAAAATGAAAATTGTCACTTTCTGAAAAAAGGGTTTTCATCCTTTATTTACAATTCACACACACACACACACACACACACACACACCGTGCAGTGCAATCCTTAACTGTCATCCAAATGTCAATTGTCATTCACCATCCAACTGTATAAGGAATGGTAATATGTTGGGGACTCAGTGGTAACTGACAGGGACACTGGGAATGAGTCATAGTTTCCTTGTATTATCCTGGTAGTGTGACTCAGATAGGTTTCATTCCTTAATCTTAGTCAGGTGATAAGAAAAAGTTGATATGACATTTTTCTTTGGAAATGAACCATTCATTAACATTCCCCACTGAAGTACACCAAGAAGTCCTCATAGATAGAGACAGACAGTATAGGTTAAAAATATATGGTAAACCATACATGACTAAAACAAAAAAGGTACAGAGACTCTGCAAGACCAGTAGGTGATGCTACATAACCTTCATAAGCAACAGGAGGTCTCCCCACTTTAACAATTCCATGTTCCCTGTTAGATTTATAATTTCATTGTTATTTCCCTAATCCAGTTCCAATTAAGCATAAGTGTCCAAAAATGGAATTCAGCTGAAAACAAAACTTTATGTTCACTGTCGGGCCAAGTTGCTTCAGTGTAAATTTATATCCCGACATCAACTTGCAGTAGAGATACGTGCCCCGGGCCAGGAGCACCAGTATCAGAGGTCAAGTATTGGGCATCTCATTTGAGACGGGGGCGCACTCCATGGACAAATTCAGACGAACCAGAATTTGCCAAAATTTAAATGCATATTTTCATTAAAATAGCAAAAGAAATAAAAAATGGAAATAAAATCAAGTTTCTCATGTTGTGTATCTCTAAAATAATTTCTTTTTTTAAAAATCCTGAATAGATCAGTGTGAGTAAACTATTAAGGTAATGCATTTCAGATTGTGGTTATCTCCTCAAAATTGCAGCTTCCTAAGTGTAATGAGCTTTAACAAGCAAAACATATGGGATGATCTGGAGTTCATTATGTATGTGTATATTGAAATTGCTGGGAGAAGGAAGTAACGATGCAAATGAGGTGGAACATTTTATGCAACTGACCTTGCAAATTGAGTTCTAACACATGCTGTCATCAAGTCATCATTGTTGTAGGAGGAAATATCCTAAAGAATTCCGTATAAATAGGTAAATAATGTTTTAAATAACCATGCACAACAAGTAAGATTCTGTTTGGGTTTAAAGTCAGTATGTCAGTGACTGTCACTCCAATGTCACTGGACAGCTTAATTTCCTCTGATGTGGACAGATACATCTTAACAGTCCAGCGTGGCAGTTGTTGTAATATTGAATATTGAATAGCTTCTACAGGAGTTAGAAAAAGCATGTTTGGGATGTGCAAACTGTAGCAATGACATCACAAAAGTACAAAACACTGTATTTTATATGTTGTCCAGTATGAAGTCAACATGTTAACAATATCAAATCAAATACCAGCTCTCTACAAAAAACTGGGCAGCTTGGGACTAAATATCTGTGCTTACATCCTGTGTATGGAGTAAAATAAAGACCAGGAGGGGTCACTGCTGTCCAGTGTAGTCTTTTGGAGCTTTCATGTGCTGTTGGATTTATTAAAATTTAGGGCATTAGCCTACATTTTGGACATCTAAATAGACCTACTATCATTGAGGACTAAATTTCCCATGTTTTCAATTTAGACCATTTAGAGAGAGGTTGTTTTTCAGCTTTCCCTCTTTATAATATATATTTTAAAGTGTAATGAGGAGACTACTTAAGTTTATTGAAACCATTGAGCTGTTTGGGGGGAAATGAATTAATCACCAATTTTTCTTCTGATGTACAGCACCATTTTCTAAGTTTTTGTTTTTATTTCTTTACGAGGATAGCTGCTTCCCCGCAGGTCGCTTATGTCAAAGTAATCAGAAGTCGGAGCTTACTGCAAGCATTTGAAAGCATCACAAAAGCATTTGTCGCACCTGCTGACAATTCATTGGAAAATGCCGAAAACCTGTAGTAAGACAACAACGCTGTCATGTTTAGGCAATTACAGGTAGGTGATTGTCATATGTTAAAGTATTACTTAATTTGTGTCGTTTATCGTGAATGACATTGGTACACTCTTTAGCGCTGCTAAAGAATGAGGGCAAAGCAGCTTAAAGGGAGGGCATTATGGCAAAGCTCAGGACTAGCCGTGTCGACAACCTATGCGTAGTGTTTAAAGTTCAGGAAAACGAAAAACTAATAACAACAAACAAAACTGCGCTTTCCAGTAATAAAATATGACGAAAGTACATACCTAAATGTTACCTGTAAGATGAACTGAGTTGCTTTCGGACATTTCATAGCTTTCTTCTAAGAGCATGTGATTTAGCGTGGATTAGGTTTGAATTTACAGTTTACTGTTCAACAGTAACAAAGCATGGCTTCACGCTATACATGGAGCTTAAGTGTAGGCTCCCATGCACATAGCTTCAGTTTTCCATCACTTGGTGATGATGCTGAGTATTTGAGAGCAGGAAAGCTAGGCTCTATAAAACACTGTATGTTATTATGTACGGCAGCTTGAGGTGTGTCAAAGATAAGTTTTTTTTCTAGTGGTGACAGATCAAATTCCATATCTAGGGTGCATGTTCCGTTTGTTGATACTACAGTGGGGGATGCCAGTTCCTATACACACCCAAAGGCTACTTTTCTATTGAACTGAATTAGGTTATACGTTGATACTGAAATACAAATAGTGATACTGTCCTGCAGTTTGATAACGTTTTTATGTTTTTCACCCTAAGGTGTAGCAAGGACTTCAAATCCAAGTTTTAATTGTGGATTATGTTTTTCTCAAAAAGGTCAGAGGTCATGTGAAATGTAAATAAAAACAGAATGACATGATTTGCAAACCATGTGAACTCCATCTGTAACTGAAAATGGTACAAAGATAATACATGAGTTGTTACAATTGAGATGTTTTATTTTTATTTTTTAAATGTTATTAAATCTAGTGATCTTTAATTTGTTGCCAGCAACACAATTCAACAAGTCAGGTCAGGACCACAGCAATTCCTATGCATCTGTGGTTTCTGCAGTGGTTTAGGAACTGAGAAGACCAGACCAGCTTTAATATCTTGTTTGATATGACTTCAGCTGTACAACAGTTTTCATTGTATAATGTTCTAAATATTTTCAGTGGTGTTATTTTTTTGATGGGTGCGGAGTGCAGCCAGTCCAGTTTAGCAGCTAAACTCTTACCACAGAGGTATGCTGTTGTAATGTGTGCAGAATTTGGCTTGTCATTGTCTTGTTGAAATAAAGAGAGCCTTCCCTGACACTTACAGGTGTACATCCATCCATTCGTCCACTGTGGGGTTGTTAATGTATCGCAGGACTAACACAGAGACAGACAGCCATTCACACCTAGAGCCAAAACTCTACATAGAAAGTGTGGATTTGAACCCAGGACCTTCTTGCTCTTAGGCATGAGTACAAACCATGGCACCACCAGACTGTCAGCCTTTCTGTATTTTCCTTTCTACCATTCAGCATTATCTATGCTTTCACAAATGTGCTAGTCATGTGTACGTCATAGTACTTGTGATTAATTACTGACTGAATCTGTTTGCCAGTTACTTAGTTAAACTCTGACTAACACAAGGTTCTTGGACTCTGTTATGCTTTCATCAAAGCTTCTCTCAGTGTTCACCTCTTGTTTCTCTTCTCTACAGATATCACTAAGAGAGATCCAAACCCAGAGTTGATGTTTTCAGCTACTGTCATCAAACTCTTTTCTAAAAATTTAATTAATTTAATTTAATTTCTCATGATAAACTAATCAATTGTTAAATAACTACAGAATAGGTTAATCATGTTTCACTTAATGAAAAAAGATAAGGACAAGGACAAGGAAAAGGAAAAGGATTTGAGCAAGAAGGAAAGGGATTTGAGCAAGAAGGAAAAGAAAGACAAAAGGGAAAAGAAAGAACGTATGTCTCAGTCCGAGTTAAAGAGTCTAGAAGAGATGAGCATACGTAGAGGCTTCTTCCCACTTACTCGAGGAAACTCCAAGAAGGAATCTAGGAGCAAGTTGGAGATCTCTAGCCCTATCCCAATTAAGGTGGCCAGTAACATGGAACTCTTCCTGACAGGCGTTGATGCTGAGCATCATCACAACACCGTGGGGCAAACAAGTGCATTCACCTCTGAAGATGTAAAGGGAACTGAGCTGGAGAGTAATCGCAGCTCTGTGAAGGAGAGAGCAGCTAAATTTGGGGAACTGGCCAAGGTGAATACAGTGGTGGGCCAGAGGAAAGTAGCTACCTTAACTCAGGTGACCCCAAAGGACAGTGCTTTGGATGCCACAGAGCTTTCTGGCCATAACTGGACTACACCTTCTACAAAGCTACATCCTAGTTCAAAGGGCACCATCACAGTTCAGATTCCCGATATTGTGGAGAAGACTTTTCCTGGTGCAGACCTACAGTTGCCTGCACTTGTCTCGCCACCAGTACCAGATCCAAGAGAACTTGAGCTACAGCGACGCAGCACTGGGGACTTTGGCTTTTCTTTGCGAAGAACCACCATGGTAGACAGGCAGTCTGATGGTGGGGTGTGCCGGCGTGTGGTACACTTTGCCGAACCAGGGGTTGGGACTAAGGATCGGGCTCTGGGCCTGGTGCCAGGAGACAAGCTTGTAGAAATCAATGGGATTAATGTGGAGAACAAAAACAGGGACGAGATTGTGGAGATGATTCGTCAGTCTGGAGATTCAGTACGGCTAAAAGTGCAGCCAATTCTCGAGCTGAGTGAGCTGAACCGCAGTTGGTTGAGGACCACTGAAGACCTAAGCAAAGATGTAAGTATATACTCTTGACTTGGTCTGTTGTGTGAATATTTTTTAACTTTTCAAAAACTCTACCCTAGATGCTAATCCGTTTCTGTGTCATCACATTATTTTTAATACCAGAACCAGTTTTTGTTGCTTGGGCTTTTAACATTGGATCATCTGAGATTTTTACATTTTGGAAATCATTGTGTTTACTTGAATTCCACTGAGAAAGACAGCGGATCTGTTCTGTAAATAAATGTGTACTTGGGGTAAATCTCTTAAAATTACTACAAAAAGGCCCTTTCTCTGTTATTTTGTATTAATTTCTCATAAGTATGTACTTTTGCACTGACCTTTAGTAGACTAAAAATGGATGCATTATGGGTGGAGTTGTAATGACATTGGTAATGTGGTTTTGTAGTCACATGTATGGGGGAGTGTCTCAGTGTGTGTTTTGAAAGAGAGAATATGTTCTGGTGTACATATAATCCCCCTCCCACCCCCCAGTCCTTTTGACACCAAACAATGGGACGCTGAAGGAAACAACGGCCCAAACGCCGCCACAACACATGGCCATATGGTCTTGTAAGACTTGGCTGCCTGCCTATTCAGTTCTTTTCATCCAGATAATCATGTGCAACAAGTGGAGGAGCATCAAGTTAAACTCTTTATTAGCTGGTGCAACAAACACCTGAATACAAGCCTTTTCTTGTTGTTGTTTTTTTTCATAATACAGTTTATACAGTTGGTAAGATAAACTTTGGTTAGGCTTGGCAATATGTACTGCTTATGAAGGCACATTAGTGATGTTTGGAGCTGTAAGGGGAATACTGGAATATGTTTAAATTAAAAGGTTAAAGCATACACTTTTGCATGTAGTTTTCTTTAAATACAACTTTCATTTTTCTATTTAATTGTAATTTTGAGCATTTTTAACTAATGAGTTTTTTAGAAAAATATAAGTAATAATCAAAAGGAGGTGGTGTTGGTGATGATGATAAGTATGATAAAATAACAGTAGTAGTATTAATTTTAAAGACCATAGATTTCCCAAGACAGCCAGGGCTTCCTTAGATGGTACACCTAGTCAGAAGTTTGTTAATAAAGTATGAATAAATTTGGGTACAAAAATATTGATAAATCCCTGATTTGTGCATGAAACTGATACATGTAGTTTACACACAGTGCATATGCACTCTTAGTGAATAAGACCCATTGTCTCCATTCTCTTAGAATACATCAGCTGGAACTATTTAAATGAATGTGTACACAGCCTAGTTGCTTCCCTGAAATAAGTGAATGTCTACTTTGTCCTACATTCAAGCAATCTTGATGATCAAAAAGACAGGCCTTTTGAAAAAGCACAAAATGTGCATGTGAGGCTGACCTAGAACCGGCAGCACTATTTTTAGGTGGTTATAATAAGCTCTGGATTCTGGATCTAGAGCTCTGCAATACAGTATGAGACCATATGATGCACCAACATACAGTAATTTTGTTTATTGGCTTAATTTCTTTTCAGATACTTTTAAAAAATATACTTATTCACTATCTTTTCATTAGTCTGTTAAAAGTTTACTACTACAGGAGATGGTTTGTTTTGTTTAGCTTAGCATGAAACATGGAATGGGGAAGAAGCTTCCTGTTTTGTACAGAGGTTTTTTTCTTTCTTTTTTTTTTAAAGAGAGAGGAGAAAAATATCAGTCATCACCACTAAATCTCTCAAATGAAGACATTATATCTATGCCTTTATGTAACTATGCTTTAGAAAGGATAAGATGTGTTTTTAAAGTGTTATTTCTTGGCAAGGAGCATTGACTTTGTCAAATCTTGTCATCATTGTCAAGTTGCCAAGCAACCACTGACAATCTTTGTAACTGCTGTGAGAATACAAGAATAATAAGCCTGTTACTGAACAAAAACTGGCTAGGATTGGTATCGGCTAAACACCTGCTCTCTCACAGTTTGCTGCCTGTTGTTTTTTTTCTTTGTCATTATTGTGTCGTGTCTGATTACTGTATTGTCAGAGGGTTTGCTGTAGGCTACATATGCCCTTCACCTTTTACACACAGTTCTGTGCAGCTGTCATTAAAACAAATATAATCTACAGCAATTTAAATGAACTTGGATTAAATGAATACCATGTGAAAGTGTTTCATATTTTGTATTCAAAGAGTCAGTGGTAGATCCCTATCAACAAACAGCACTAACTCCTGAACCAAACTTAAATTGCCAACATCTATGCACCACTGAGCATGTTAACCTTTTAAGCATTGGGTAAAAGCCACAAATCAAAAAACATGACCCTTTTTTTTTTTTTGTCATAGTAACTTCTTCATTATAGACACTGAGTTTCGGTGTGCTGGAATCATATGACTGACCTGACGCATAGTCCTCCTACTATATATGAGTGCGTGCCACTGAGTGATATAATGATGATACTTGCATGAAATTTTAAAAGCAATTAGCCACCAGATTTCTTAATCTGTATTTCAGATGGTCATATCTGTTCTTTTAGCTTTTGCTAAAAGATGTCAGTCAATAAGGGAAATATGTGAAGATTTATGCAAGTCCTTCAAAATAATTAAAACTTGAATAATAGTTAAATATGCAAACCAGAAGAATACTTAGCATTTTTTACTCTGATAATCTAAGGGAACAAGTGGAGGAGTTATTGAGTTATTCAATGACACCAGCCGCCCAGCCAGTGATTTTGCAGAATACGCATGGATCTGAGCTTTTTTCCTTTGGTTATCTGCTACATACATGCATATTTTCACAAATTTTTAATGTTAATACTGACACACACAAAAACCTGCTAAAATGCTCCAAACCACCTTGTGATAGTTGTTGTTACAGTACTTTTCTAGTGCCATACTTTCTGTTATGACACAACAGAACTAGACACACGGTCACACCTTGAACATTCTGTGTGTCAAAAAACAAAGTAAATGTGTTTGCTTATACTACATCTATTTACATTTTATAAAACAGTCTTCCTGCACAGTATATAGGTGTGTACAGGTCCATCTGCTTATATTCTTTCATAGGCATTGCCCAAAAAGTTGTCTGGACGGTCGTTGAACTAGATTCTTCACAATCACATGGCAATATGATGTTGTTATTTTTTTAGATTTGGTATTGTGATATTAAAGAGGGAATTCTGATCTATCCGTCAGAACCCATTGACTTTGGTTTAAGAAATGGATACAGCCACCTTTACTTATGTCACCTGCTTTTTTTTATTTTAAAGTGGGTACTATTTCTGGCTGAGTGTTGTGCTTTGTAGTGTAAGAGGATTTTTTTTTTTTAATCTGTTCATAATATACTATTAGAGTGGCCCTCGACATTTTTAATAAACTATAGACCATGGCTGACCTGATGCTGCTAAACCTAATATCCTACGTCACCTCACCAATGCATTGACTACCAATATCGAGTGAAATCAATTAGAAATGAACTGTCTTTTTAAAAAATCTCCCCTCATATCACCTATTTAGAGAATGATGTCCCATAATTCATTTCTGCTTTAAGCTTGCAAAGACATAGATACTGATGAAATATCTCAAGCAATTTATGACTTTCTTTTTTGGGATAAACAATATGGAGAATTTAATTTATAAACATCAGCCTCTCAATGAATATGAAACACAATATAACAATTCTTGCTATGTCATATGTCTATCATACTTGAAATATTCTGTATAGTTCTAAAAATGTGGTAGTCTGATTCATGCTACAGCTTAATAATATGATTTCAAACAGCTTTGATAGTATGGAGGCATAACTGGGTCAGAATCAGTAGTGTCTATGGCATATAGAGTCCTTAATCTTTAGTCTGCAGCAACTGTGTGTAGACAAACAGTCGACACATTGCTGTGTCCCAGTAACAGACTCTGGGGATTAGCAGTCTGCTCTAGATAGATGAGCCAGGCTGTGTTTTATACTGGATCTTGCTAAGTGTTAATGCGAACTTCTGAGCTCACCATGAGATAAAGTGCTATGTAACTATTTATAGAGTTTTGGACATTAAACATAATGTAATTAAATACTTCTAAAGGCAAAAAAAAAAAAAAAAAAAGATTTCAGTTTTAATGACTGTGAATGAACTAAATGAAAAGCCAGATGATAGCTGGTTATTGGAAGGTATGTACCACGATTGGCCTACCTTACCAAACCGGTTTCTACATTTACATATTTTCCATTTAACAATACTTCCGGATACTAGTGAGATGCCTTACTGCCTTACCTTTCAGCTTTGTTTTACCTGACTGGCTTTACCTGTCCTCATACCTTAAAATAAAAAACCCAGAAAACAAACAAGAGTGTTTGTTGGTTATGTCCATAAGTATTTGGACATATTAGACATAGTCCTCCATTTTCAGAGGCTAAAAACTAATTTAACAAACAATTTTAAATATAAATTGTTTTTAAACCTTGGATGGAAGTCCTTTGCAGTCAATGAAATGCTGCTTTTTCCTGCCTTGAGATGCATAAGTTTCTGTTTGAGTATTTGTGCTGTAAAGTTTGTCTTCAGTAATCGAAAATGATTCTCTGCTGGACTGGAGTGTGATCATGTGATCCTCTGTCACTTCTCTCGCCTATGGGGTGCCACAGGGTTCTGTCTTGGGACCGTTACTGTTTCTGTTGTATTTACTCCCTCTTCTGCAACTTCTTAGCTCGTTTACGGATATTTCGTATCATTGTTACGCAGATGATATTCAGCTATATATCTCTGTTAGGCCACCTGATGTTTCTAACCTTCAAGTCTTCCAGTCCTGCTTTGATTCCATTAGAGATTGGATGGCTGATAATTATCTTCAACTAAATGCTGAAAAAACTGAAATCATTGTCTTTGCTCCTGAGAAATTTGTTCCCCTCGTGGTTAAAAATCTAGGCCCTCTTGCTTCTTATATTAAACCCTCCATTAGGAACCTTGGTGTTACATTTGACCCAGCTCTGATGCTGGACACGCACGTTAAATCTTTGGTTCGCTCTTGTTTTTACCAATTAAGAAATATTACTAAGCTGAGTCCCATTGTGTCACGCTCCGAATTGGAAATGATTATTCATGCTTTTGTTTAATCTCGCTTAGATTATTGTAATTCCTTGTTTACTTGCTTAAGTAATGCCTCCCTGGAACGACTGCAGGGTGTTCAAAAGTATCCCAAATACTCCCATGCCACTCCCCTGCTGATTCAACTGCATTGGCTCCCTGTCAAGTACAGGGTCCATTTTAAGATTATAATCATGACCTATAGGGCCCTGCACGGTGT
>VUQG01003548.1:0-11329 GCA_015106755.1 Etia nguti
GTCAACTTTATAGCCATTCCACTCAAAAAGTGTTGGTACAGCACCTTTAATAAGCCGCCTTTGACCATCAAGGGTTGTTGGCTCTATGAGTTGATCAGTGGCGAAGTGTCTGCTACAGACCCTGGTGTGAGAGGTAATCGTGAAATGATCCCGGCGTATGTTTACCAGCCATTGTCTTCTCAAGTCGGAATGGGTCGGAAAGCCATGGAAACTTAGTATGCCGTTACATTTGGATGAAGCCGAACAAAGTGGTACACAGCAATGCTCGGAGTATTTCTTCTCCTGTTTTTGAAAATGTTCTGTTTTAAATACTTTCCTTTTTATACTCATTCTGAAGTTACATTAGCATAGCTACCGAGAGATAAACAAACATACCGGAAACGCCCAAGCGGCAGTATTTGGAAACGGAAATACGTCACAAGCCCTACTGCAAGTAGTGCATTATTTAGTAGGCTTTGCTTATGGTAATTAGGTCAGTCTACTAAACCCATCACATGATGTTACAGAACATCCAAGAAGCATCAGTTTTGGGTCTAATAGCTGTTATAGCTTAGCACTAATTAGCGGGTGTGTGTGTCTCTTGCAAAGTTCATGGATGCAACTTTCTAACCGAGGTTGCTAGTGGAAGTTATTAATTTAGCACTACACTCTCTCAACCAAGTGTGGTCATTTTGGCTTCAAATCCAACCAAAAATGAGAAGGGAGAGTCCACAGACAGTGGGCCATGTTGCTCAACCATGTGTCATATTTTATGTACAGTCTATGTAGTATTTCCCCCTGATTTCATGTAGCTACTAAGATAAGATATTTTCTAAGTACTTTGATATTCTGTCTCCGGGACGAGTGCAGCTGTAATTTTGACTCATAACCACAAGAGGGCAGGTTTGCGCTCTTATAAATCTGCTTTTACACTATCAACTGATTTCCATGTTTAGCGTTCTTTAAAATCTGCGACACTATAATCTGTTACTTGGTATCCTTACGTAAATGGTTCATACAGAGCAGATGAGCAGCCGGAGAGAGGACATAAACTCTCGGATGCTGTCATCTGTCGTCAGGTAAGCTGATTCTTAATGCACTTGGTGAACTTATTGTGCCCCTGCAAACCTCCCAAAGAGAAATAAAACACTGACTGTAGGATACAGAGTGCACACATCTGCACACATCTCAGTCTGTTTCACAGATGAGCAGTGGGGAAATCAGTGCGGCTCAGGATAAAGGTCGACAGGGGCAAAGTACCAGTTAAAAACACACACAACACACACACTCACAAAGTACTGACCGCACACAAAGGGGTCCCTAAACACTTACACTGAGAAAATTTCTACCTACCTTTAGTCAGTGCCAGTCAGTTCTACTTTATGTGGCTTAATGTGTATTAATGTTTGCAATGTCACAGTCACTAAGCCTAATGTGAGGAGTTATATCATCAGTTTTCTTTCTGTCTTTATCTCTCAGACAGTGACTGTTACATTTGCTCGATAGGTAGGAGGGCAAACAAATGAGCAAACATTTACTTTCCTTTTACTGACTGAGCTTTCTGAGCATTATTCTGTGTGTGTGTGTGTTTGTGTGTGTGTGTGTTTGTGTGTGTGTGTGTGTTTGTGTCCCTCCTGTCCGCTGTGCCCTCCTGTCCCCTGTGCATGTGTCCATGTGTGTGTCAATGTCTTTCTGAAGATTCCCGCCCACAGTTTCAGGAGAACTTCACTCAGCCGTCCATCCCAGTGTGGAGAGGAGTGGAACTTTTCCTCTACGAGCTCAGCAGGATTGACAGCAGGCCTAGACCTTCAGAAACTGGAAGCAGACATTTTTTATTGTACATAATTTGAAGTGAGCAAATTGTGCACAGGCGTGCATTTCTCATCCACCAATGGTGCATTTTTAGCTCGATCCGGTGAAAGTTATCAGTGTTCGGAGGTCATTTGGAGGTCATTTTAGCCTCACTGTGGTTAACTGAGGCTTACAGTGTTTGGTGGTGTGTGATATTTGTCTCGTCTGTGTCTCATAGCAGAACAGAGTCAAACATCCAGCAGGATCTGAAGATGAGGAGTGGAGTGGGGCTGTGTGTGCTGGGCCTGCTGTGCTCAGTTTTTGGGCAGGTAAGGAGGGAACACCAGATTTCCAGCTCTTAAACCTAAAACATATGAATAAGGCTGCTCGGGGGTGATCAGATCATTTTGTCAATTTTTTAAAATACAAAGCAAAGATCTTGCATTAACACCTTTAAGTACTTTTAATAAATATAAGCTAAAAGTATTAAAAAAAGAACTGCAATGTTTGCCGGATGCCTCACATCAAAGCAAGAGCGTCACTTCCTTTGGGGAATTGGAGGATATGTGCTTGATACTTTTATAGTTTCTGGTAGATTCCCTTACTAGTTTGGTAATCTGGACACTCAGTTCATAAGTAGGATGTCTTCAAACCACAAAAAGCAAAAAACGATCACAACTCTTACTCCTTTATTCCAATCCTGGAGTGCAAATCCATTACAGTACAAACTTGCAGGGTCACTGACTTTGCCTTGTTTGCAGTGTCCTATATTTTAGTCCTTGGGACCCTTTGAAATGACGCAATTTAATTTTGCAGATAATCCGAGGATGAAGAAACATTCACATCTTTAACATCAGCACAAGCTGCAGTTCAATACCACAATTTAGAAGCATTTCAAATGTGGTGCAGCACCTTTTCAAGCGCACTGCTGTTTTGTGATTTTGGGGTATTGACCTGAAAAGTCCTGCATTAAGAGTATTAGTTAAAGAATAACTTGCAAATATACGTAAATAAGGAAAGTAAGTCCCCCTCAAAGTTTTTGAAAGGTGAACGCATGAAGTTTTACAGCCTTATTTACTTCTGAGTAAATTGAAGAAAAAAGTAGAAGCAGAAAAAAAAAAGATAGAAGCTAAAAATAAATCAGACAAATCTCAACACTTTTGGTAAATGCTCCTAGCAGAATTGTTGTCAATTTTATAAGATATGAGCCTATTGGGATTTACAAAAACATTTTAGATTTATTCTTAAAAAAAATCATTCTGTGCATCATCTTCCTTTCTTTTCATCCAGGAGGCAGCGGAGGTCCAGTCTGGTGTCCTGATCTTCTGTGATGACCCGTCTGTGGAGAAGGCTGTCCACAGCGCTGTGGACAAATTCAACGAGAGGCTGAGCACCGGCCATAAGCTGGCCCTCTTTCAGATACTGAAAGCCAGCAAGGTACAGTGACTGCCGACACATGTGTTACCATGAAGAATAATACTGTCAGATTTTATGAGCTTATTCTCTATCATTACATAAGTTACATAAGTGGGAATCAAGGAGCTTGTTGGATTAAACTAAAACTGAGCTCGTGGCTGTTTTTCCTTTCAAAGTCTCCACATTTCAAAGCTAAAAAACAAGAGGATTCAAGAAATTCAAAGAAAACATGCTGTGACACTTTGACTTCTGGTGCACACTGATTACATATATTTGTGTGTGTGTGTGTCTCCAGTCAGAGAATGGCTCAGACTCAGTGTACTCACTGAAGTTCACTACCTGGAAGAGCGAGTGCACAGCTGGGAGCAGTAAACCCTGGACAGACTGTGACTATTTGCCGTCTGGAAGCAAGGTAATAATAATCAGCTCCTCCCCCCATTTAACAACTCTTGGTATGAAAATATTAAAGTGCTCGTTAAATGCTTTAGTAAAAACAAAGCCGTCGCATGGTCTGTCGTGTCCCTCCAGTGGCCGATTTCTTGCAATGCCACGGTCCTCATGTCAGAGCCATTGGCTGACACGAAGCAGGTGGACTGCCAGATTGGTGAGTGAGGGTGGATAAACCCAGCAGCAGATTAAAGTTTTTAACACTCTTTTGAAAGCTTGACTTTTCTTTGGGGTTTTTTGTCTTGCTGCAGAAAGTGGTCTAAAATTTAAATCATTCTGTCTGGGACCTCATTTAACACAAAACCAGCAGCTTTTAGACACAAAATTCCCACATAAGGAACTTAAATCAATATTGAAACCAACAATATCCAAAATTCTTACACCATGAATGTGTTTACCAGAGTGAGTCACTGAGGGAAATGGGCACTGGTGGACTGCTGGGGAAACAGAAGGGGACTGATTGGGTAACATACCAACATTATCTGCAAGCACAATATTAACTTATAACACCATAAAAGGCAGTGACGCAGTCCAGACTTTAATCAGTCAAATATAGGCGTTTTTGTAAATCGATCCTCTGTTTTTCTTTCCCACTCGCAGGATATTTTGCAGGTTTTTAAGGCTCAGCTTGCAAAATGTATTTGTACATTAAAGTAGTATTGGATTGTTTCACCTGCGATTTGGCTGTAAAGTAATAAAGTAATCCAGGTTAAATAAATAGGCGGCATCAGCACCTTTACTTTTCTTCTTCAGTTTAATAACCCAAGGAGAGTCCCTGGTATTTAACCCCTGGTGGGAGTGTCTCCTTAAAGGTGGTCCTGAGCATTGCTGACCCACCTGACGATGCTGTGAGTCAATGAAGGTCATATGAACCAAGGTGTGAATCAAGGCATGCGGTCATTTCTGTCACAAATCCTTTGTGAGACACTGCCCCACCCCACCATTATGTGAAATATGGTGGGGTGTCAAGGTGTGTATGGGGATAAAGCACCTGGGAAGGGATCTCAGGACTGCATTTTAGGAGATACCCACTGGTGTCTTAACCATTAGGCAGCTGGGTTGCTTTCTTGAGCAGCGGTCCCCAACCTTTTTTGCGCCACGGACCAGTTTATGTCTGACAGTATTTTCACAGACCGGTCTTTAAGGTGTCGCGGATAAATACAACAAAATAAAACCAGTACTGGTACCAAAACAAAGAAGATTTATTCATAACACATGGGAAAAGACCCAGGAAAACAGAGTTAACGATAAAAACGATAAAAAAATAACGATAAAAACGATAAAAACCCTGAAAACCATAAATTTCACACCCAAGCCTCAACTCTCGCAGCCCGGTACCAAACGACTCACGGACCGGCCCGGGGGTTGGGGACCGCTGTTCTAGAGGCTTTGCTTTCCTTCCAATGCACCATGACCGTCAGATTCCAAAAACAAAGAGAAAGTATATTTTCTCTCACTGGCCTGTTTGTATTACAGGCTATTTGGGACTGGTTTTGTATTCCATCATGCACACTGAGATCACATCGTGTTGATCTAAACGCATCCAGAGGGAGCCTGAATCCAGGGCTTTCTTTAAATAATTAACTAGATTAAAAACATCATTAATAAATAACATTAGACACTCTTCCAAAAGCTTTAACCAAGTCTGTTTGCCTGAACCTTGAGCAGTTATTGGAATATGAGCTTGTGCTTTTCCATGATTCTGATTTTTCTCCACTGTAGAAGGGCACATTGTTCCCGAGAAAGCAACTTGCTTGGGCTGCCCAGAGCTCATCGATGAAAACTCGGATGACCTTAAGGTTCCCCTTTCTGTCTCCATCTCCAAGTACAACTCCATCTCTGACTCTACTCACCTGTTCAGTCTGCACAATATTGGCCCTGCCACCAGACAGGTACAGCAGGTGGCATGGAAGTGAAGGGAAAATGGGGAGAACAGGCTGGAAAGATCCCATCTCTTTTTCTTTCTTTTTTTGTATTTACGCATCACGTGTATTTCTGTAGGTGGTTGCCGGCTTCAGATTCAAGCTGATTTTTGACATGAAGAAGACAGTCTGTTCCAAGGCTGAACACACAGACCTCAAGGAGATCTGCGTCCCAGATGAAGAGAATCTGGTAAACCAAAACTGACACACAAATCACCCCAGACACGATGATGTGCTTCTCACTGTGTGTTCTGTGCATCTGCAGGAATTTGCCAACTGCAACTCTACAGTGGATGTAGCTCCTTGGAGACTTGAGCCACCACAGGCCCTAATAGAGTGTGCACCGGGTCCATTGCCGCCCACTGTAAGACCGTCTTTTCACAGGATTATCAAACATGAGCAAGTAGACAAGAATGTAGAAAATAAATGAAAACCATTCATATAATAAGTGCATTGGCTAATATTCACACTCCCACTCCATTCGATGTACTAGTGGACTTACCAGACTTGCTGTCTGGGTTGCTTTGGGATATTTTGAACTGGAGGGGCTGGGAATTGAACCACCAACATCCAATTAGTGCACCTCAAATTCTTCCATCTTAATTTTCATAATTATAAAATGAATTTCTGATAACTTAGATGAAAGACTGAGTGTTATCCATCCAAAAAAAAAAAAAAATGCACCAATTTGCATGAAAAGAAATGTGAGCACATTTCTTTTATGGAAAAGTTAAACCAGGTTCACAATTCTCGTTTCATTCGGTTGCTGCATGAGACTCTTTTTAATCACTCCGCAGAAAACACTGTCAACATCCAGAAATAAATAAATAATTAAAAAAAGAAACAATTTTTTGCAACGTTACAGTTGATCCCAAATTACTGCAAAGTAGATATATCAACAACATCTTAACCTTAAGAAAGCCTGGAGAAATACTGTTCAAGTGAATTAAAAACAAATTACTGTACAAGAAAGTCAGGATACTTGGAATTAAATGATAAACAAATGAGGTGTGACTGAAGACTTTTGCACAGAGGTCACCAATCAGGAAGGTCCAGTAGTGAGTCCATCTTCTTATAAATCGTTTGCTTTTTCTTCAGCAATTCACCAGGCGTCGTCCTCCTGGCTGGTCTCCTCTCAGGCACTTCCTGTATGAAGTCAAACCCCCTGCCACAGCTACATCTTCACCCTCACAACCCCCCACCACAGCTAAAACCAAAGAAGAGTCATCTGAGGAGGACACCGCATCTGCCACGCCATCAGTTTCGCGTGACCCAGATGCGAAAGACCACCTCTTCCACTGCCCATCCAAGCCCTGGAAAGCTTTGAAGCCTCACCACTCTGCAGCTCCTACCAAGGCTACAGTAGAAGCGGCCTCTCCACAGCCCCCATCAGAGGGAGCCTTCAGCGATACAGACCTGCTTTCATAATTTCATTCCTCAAGGGAGCCAGATTCATAACAGAAAATTTCCACTTGTTACGCTCTTCCAGCAGATTGTTTTGTGTTTTTGTTGCAGACTAGTTCTCTAATTGCTGCAGAGAGTTTTGGGACGATGATTGTCTTCCAAGATGCCAGGTTTCAAATGATACAACAGATGGGTTCAAGAAAGGCATGTCTGTTTGGAATCAAAGAGTTGAGTTCATCAAAGGATAGAGCAGTTTGTGTGCTGGTTTATGTGTGAAGAGAAAATGCAAGATTAAAATTTAAAAAGTTTGGTGGAAAATTTTCATGTTTTGCAAGATTTATAGTGCCAGAGCAAACACAGCTGGGTCAATCTTTAACAAATTTATTTGTACATCTTCACAGAACACTCAAATGATGAGTCAGTCGGTCAGTCAGTGAGTCAGTCAGTCAGTCGGGGTACAAACCTTTACTCTTCGACCAGTGAGCCAAAAACAAAACACAACATACATTTATAAATAAAAACGCAGGTTACTGTGAGGGCAAACTTGTCCTAGAAACTAGCAAACTTAAGGCATTCATTTATAAATGTCTGTATGGCTGCCTATTAGACTACAATATAAAAAAAAAGGGAAAAAAATGCAGCAGGAAGAGTATTCAGCTTCACCCAATCTCATGCAGGTAGGCTGTGAGTAACAATACATTGGCCCGGCGTACATTCATTCATAGTATAGGCTAGAGTTCTGACAACATGGTATGTTATGGAAATATATTAGTACTGCATACCAAAAAACAAAGGAAAAAGTCTTACATGAAACCACAGAGCATGTAGCCAATATGTGTGAGAATCTGAGACACTTCTGAACCTCCAAACTGAATACAAATGATCAATAATTCATTTAATTTGTCACATATTTTGTCCATATTTTTATTCCCTGCAAGTCTAAGGGTTCAAAACCCTCCACATCTGTTCAATTCACTGAGAGACAGAGAGACCGCTGTTGCTTCATTTCTAAATATCGGGATCCATACATTTATAGAGACGGTGGACACAATAACATGAACACCAGGTAAACAAATAGGAACAGTAACAGAGACACCTCAGATTAGAAGCAGTACACTATAGTCTTCACAGAGGCAGCAGACTTTTACATTTGCTTGTCGTTTGTGTTGTTATAGCCACAGTGAACCGTTTTCCCTCCGCTCTCGGTTCTTTGGACACATAAGGGGCTTTTAAGCCAACCAACAGTCATCTCTGATGTCAACTGACTCTGCAAGATTGCAAAACAACAGCGATGCATCTTTGTGATACTCTGTCCCCTGCAGATTACCCAATCATACAGTTAAACTGCAACAAATTGAGAGAAATCTGATCCTGTGATAGGAAAAAAATAAAATAAAATAATCAGTTCAGGGAGAAAATGGTAGTGCAACAGTTACTGCAGAGGTACTGCACCACTTCAGCACCAAAGCTGAGGGATTAGAAGACGTTTTAAACGAGCATGATCTAAAGAACACGCGCACATTTTCCCTTACGTTTTTCCCTGTGACGTCAAAGCTGGCAGCTGATCTCAGAAAATTTGAACTCAAGCGCCACTTTAGTTCTTCATTAGCTGAAAATGTGTTTCTGCGGCATCACTAACATTTACTGAGGGTGTCAAACAGGCAACCTGTACACAATGCTTCAGCCATCGATACAACACACACAGACCCCTACACCTCAACTCTAAACTGACAAAATACAGCTGTGGTTTCGATTCGTGGTGCTTCAAGTAAAACGACTGATTTATGAAGAAGAAAAAAAAAAAAAGTTAAGTTTACCCTCATTTATGTTTCCTTGCAAATGATGCAAAAAAACAGCATTTTTTGTGTGTCTGTTTGTTTTTCTTCTCTGGCACCAACCAGCCAGGAGAGAGAAAATGATTTATAAAACATTTAAAGACACCTTCACTGCTAGTGTCATCACACACAGACACACGGAACATGTACATACATAAGGAGTGTAGGGTTTTCATTGGAGCCCGCCAATGAAGCTCTGCAACCTGTACAGAATGGAGCACGCACACGCTTGCACACTTTGTTTGGAGAGTACATGGATATTAAAGAGAACACTACACATGAAGCCTACCATAGAAAACGAGGCTAGACTGTAACTGTACATACATACTGCTTAATGCTGCTTTAAAATGTACATCTTACATACATACTGGTTATGTTGCTTGAGAAACATGCATACTAGGCTAACTTTCTTCTTACAGAGTCCTTCTGGACAAAAAGGCATTGAGAACTAGAGTTTTTCTTTAAGTGCATACCCCAACTTTTTTTTCTTTTTGTTTTTTGTTTTAAATTGTGAAAGTCTGTAATATGCCTCACTGCATGATGCTTTTGCAGACATCAGCAATGCTGTCCAATTTGGCACATAGAGAAAACAAAGGAATGCGTTCTGAGCTGATAACCTGCTGTGTAGGGATAGAAACACGTTACTGATGCAAAAAGATGAGTCATCAATGTTAGCGACTGAATACATTCTAGCCGTTAATGCTGCAATGATGTGACGCACGTGTGCGCGCCGCATCGCGACAGAACACAACTTTGGCTTTTCTATACAATCAGCAGTTGAAGCGGCAAAGTGCAGACTGTTTCCCCACGGACACGCCAGGTCTCATACTGTAGTGTCCAAGTGTCTTTCCTACATGCACCGTGAGAGGCTCCATTTCTTGTAAAATACTGCATTCTCTCCTTAGCAGAGCACACCGTGAGTTCCACCAGCTACGGCCTGCCCTAAAGACACTATGGAACAAAGAGTTTCCAAGCTGCTTCACGTAACGCTGCTAAATCTTCTATTATCTCATAGGCCCCCCACCCAAAAAAACCCCCAAAACGGTTTTATACCTTTTTTTTGTCGTCTTGGGTTGTACACAAAAACTGAGCATTAACATGAATATTCATTGTGCCGATCACATGACCCCAAGCTGCCCCAAAGTGCAAACATTCTGTTAAAATTTTTCATTACATTTTTTGCCACCTGGATAAACGACACAACTGAAGGAGTCAATCCTATATCTGCTGAGCTACGCCCACTTTCAGAGCCTTCCAGCTGAATTTCTGAGGACTTCATCTCGTAACTAACCAACCTCCCCTTCGAGACACTCATGCTACTATTTCAATGTGATTTTCACATGTAAAAAAACAAACAAAAATACAAAAACAACATAATTCAGTGTCTCCACTTTGCAAAAGACAGTAGGACTCGAATCAAATGTTTCAAAAACACAATTTAAAATATATTGCAACATTTTAGCAACTTTCTAATGGGAGATGTGTCAAGACCCGCCAGTCTAACAAGGTCAAAAGGACCACTAAGGCGGTCAAATCATTCTCTAAGCCTGCCATGCTTTTTGACTTAGTGCTGTCAAGGTTTGCTTAGGCAGAGTTTGTAGGGCTCAACAGTGTGCAGTGTTGTGCTGTGATGCCAAGGCATTTAATCAAGAGGAAGACTTGACATTCCCCCGGGCCTCTGCTTGCCAAATAAAACCAAAACAAAACAAAACAAAAAAAACCCCACAGCCAGAAGCTTAATATAGGTCCCATTATTCAAATGTGAGATTGGCACTTTAACGCTTTCCATTTTGTATCATTTAACAAATTATCCCAAGTAGGGCTGTAAACTAGCCACAACGAAATGGGTAAGGCCAAATTAGATGTTAAATATAAGGGAAAAAAGCTAAAAAACCCCCCCAAAAAACCCAACGTCAGTCTTACTTTGTGACTATGAAAAAACTCAAAACTCAGGGGTAAAGTAACAGGGGTAAGCAGTAGCACTGGTGGTAGTGTGAAGCTGCAAACATGTAACACAGATGCTTAAACCTCAATTATATTTACACACACACACACACAGAAAAAAAATACCGTGTTTCTGAAGAGTCAAGTTCAGGTTTTGCCTTTTGCTGAAACTGAAAGAAACTAGATACATAAATAAATTTAAAAAGTCATAATAAATCTGTATATTATTCTCTAAGTGCTGTTTTTTGATGGAGAGGCATCATCACCCTGAAGTTTATGCAAGAGTCTAAAGCTGCACCACCATCTCTGGGGTGAAGTGCTGACTCAATGAGGCTGTTTGGGGTGGAGGGTGGAGGACCGCAGAGCCGTGCAAAACAACTCAAAGACTCTCCTGCAGATTTGCAACCTTGACGTTTCCACACAAGGAGTTCAAAGGAAGGAGAGCCAACTCCAAATCATCTGTAAAGGGGCGACTTCACCACAAATATAGGGGGAAGACATCATAAAGGCTCCCGTGCACCAGTTATCCTGTACTTTACAACAAACCGCAGCTAATTTAGACTATTTCTTGTGCCTACTAGCTCCTCAGGG
>VUQG01003549.1:0-11280 GCA_015106755.1 Etia nguti
ACAAATGCAATCGCATGGCAGGATGCTGTAAACGGACCAAACTTCAGTCAGGAGAACAACTGAGATAATCCATCAACAATACAAGGTTAGTCAATATACTGCAACAACATGGGAATAGAACAGCTATGATAGAATACAGCATTAATGAATCAATGGTACAGAAGTGGGGGAAGCAAGAAGGATGAGTTGAGTACAGTTTGACTTGTCTGACTGTTTTGTTTCGCTTAATGTGCCTTATAATCCCGTGCACTTTATGGTCCGAAAAATACGAATTTGACTTTTTTAATTTGGCAGTTTGATGTTGCAAAGCACCTCTTTTTAACTTTAGTGGATATTATACATGGTTATGCTCAGGATATGTCGGCCCATTTCCACTGGAAATGCCTTTTGGTTAAACTTTCAGCAAGGAATTTGCATTTGCACTGTTAAATTTTTATATAGCTTTAATGCACATAAAAAACAGCTGCTTGTTTAAGTGAAAATACATTGATGGTTTTTTGGCGCTAGTAAAGTTGTGGAGTTAAATTTTTTAATTTTGTCTCGCATCAATTATATTGTCAGTTATATCGTTATCGCAAATTTTCAAATATATATGGTGATAAATATTTTTGGCCAATCGCCCTGCTCTACATTCCATGACCGATTGGCAAGTGGTTGCTTACGGTTGCTGCCAATCGCTAGCATGAAATTAGCTGCAACGTGATATTGGGTGTAATACCTAAAACCTCCTTGCAATTTCTTTGACTGTTAGCAGGTGGCTAAGATTGCCATTTGTTTGCATGGAAACTGAAAACAATAACCCCAAACTGGAAACAGAGACCGTTTGTCTTCAAAGTAAAAGTTGCACTTTTAGAAATGTGTTGGTTGTAGCTCCGAGGCACAACTTTACTCAGGAGGTAGACATTCTCTGTTGGCAGGAGGGTGTAGACCGATCTCTAGGCCTGCGTAACTAAGGCTAAACATATAATCATAGAACAGTAGTTATATCCAGTAACAGCTGTTTTCCATGAGTAACTTTTAGTAACTATTTCTCTGTAACTCTCACTCCCATGTGAACACACTTGAAGAGCACAATCACTCAGCTAAATTCGAATGTCCTTGTGCACTTTACTAGCGCTTAATAACAAAATTTTCACAACTACTGATCATAAAATAAAATTACTAAATGTGTCTTCATGGTATGTTCTAGATGGATGTCATGCTTGTATCACCAAATAGTAAAAGTAAGCGACCAAGGAAATGCATTATTTGGCTTACAGAGGTTTGCAGTCTGACAAGAAAAAAAGATCAAATTAATATAAGTGATGTCCCACTGCGTTGTAAAAAATGCTCAGCACTTTCTTGCTTCTATTAACATATTTTGGCTCTATCGCTGTCTGTATATAATAGAATATCATTTCTTAAAATCTCCAGCAACAGCATGTGCACTCAGCCTGACAAAGCTCAATTAAAATATGATGAACAGTTGATCTCTTCTGTTCCATCATGCCTGTGAAATTTCTCACAAGCTTGTAAACAAACTCTCTGGCGTTCTCTGCGTTCGCTGAGGGTCTGTTACAAGCCCGCTCCAAGCACGAGTGTAATTCAGCGATTTGCAGACAGGCTGAGAAAATGTTGCTCTCACAGGGCTCAGGTTAAGAAGCACCTACAGAAAGTTAGAATACCATGAATTCCACGTGTGCCAGTTCCGTAAATTGTTCATGAGACAAAAACAACAACAGCAAAAACTATTGTATTGCACACTAACTGTAGCTATTCTACAGCCCTCATCCTCTGACTGAAGCTCACAGTGAACAGCTAATGCACATGTGATCTCCAACATAGGTCACATGCCATCTCTGTAACCTGAGGGGACTGAGCTCCTATCAGCTGATCAGTCACAAATGCCAACATCAGCAGCTGCTGTGTGATGGCGGTGTGTTGCCATGACGACCGGGCTTCCTGAGCCACGTCTCATCCATAATGGAGTGATCCCGTCGCCTTACAAGGTGGCCTTTTGATGGCACCCATCGGCTAATTAGCCCGCCTTCTGCTCGTCAAGTAACAGGCCAAGTCAGCCCGTTGGAAAGTGGTCTGATGAGACGAACGCTGCGAGTTCACCTCAGTTCAGCACTCGTGTCGGACATCTGGATGTCTGACTCTCTCCTGAACGCTGCCCAAGTTCACCTGAGATGGCTTTACTAATGATAATGCAAGTTTTAGTTTCTCTTTGAGACAATTCTCTAACTGAAAAGTGTAGTTGAAAGTAGTTGAATGAGAGGCGTAGAGAAACAGGAAACTGTATTTTTCTTTAGCTAAAGGTGTAAAATGGGACAGAAGAGGCTTTTTAAGGGCAGCTGTGAGGACGGAAATTTGAAACCGTGAGATATGTGTTTATGTGTATGTGGATTTTCTTTCCTCATAATGTGACAAGGGTGAAAAAGAAATGCACTCACCGTGAAGAAGTGTGCAGGGAGGTTAGGTGAGGCCAGGTTCTTCTCGCATCTGAAGCATGAGAGAAATCTACTTCAAAGTAAAGTGAAATCAAGTGTGGAGAACCCAAAAATAGGCACTGATGCATTTGAGAGATTTTAGCCTCCGTCAGGGCACTGCACGTTGACTCCTTATCCTTCCACTTCAAGAGGGACTTGATTTGTGAAGAAGTTTAACCTCATTATAGCGCTTTTGCTGCCTTCTGCTTTCAGGGTGGACTCAGTACTTTAAGAACAATGCTTGGCTGGTTTGGGATGAGTGCTCAAATTGATCGACCAGGTATGATGATTAATTCCAGTTAGTTTGTCGTGAAAATAGTGAAATTCTTACCACAATTCTTACCACTTGAGCTTTGTAACTTGGCGCTGTCGCAGCTGGGTTGAAAACACGAGTGTACGATCGTGCCGGTTTTTCCCGCCATTTTATTGAAAATCCTGCACAGAACCTCAGCATACTGACACACAGAGGGAGATTTTGCAACTGCTTGAAAACTTGAGTTTGCGGAAAACTGCAAAAAAAACACTTGACGAAGACTCAACTTCCGGTTTCGACTTCTTCTCCTCCTTAACAGTTCGTATGACGCGATATTGTCCGAGTGGCGATACGTGTTGTTTAGGGAAATACCGCAGCAGCTTCTTGTGCCTTAACGGCTGGTATCAATGGCTGCATCTGTGTGATAGCGACGCGGCGGTGAGCGAAGTGACCACAGCGGAGGGTACATTGGCACCTTAAAGCTGCCAAAACGAAAAAACATGCCGAGCTAGCCGCGATGGCGTAAAAGATACCTTGCTTTGTGCAAAAAATAACAAAAAGCAAGTTGAAAGGTGTATTTATCACAGTTCAGAACTATTCCTTCAATGCTCCAAATATTTCTTTGGATGTCTTTTGTAGCTGCCCTTTCTTGAGCTCCCTTTGCAAACACTAAAAGCGTATGAACTAAAATTTGTTGATGTATCCTTTTGTGTTTTGATCTGGAGAGCTGAATTACTGATGTGTTCATGGTTTTACTATCTCCTGCTCATTTGTCCTGGGCTCTATTTCTATCTGCAATCCCTGTGACTATAGAAAGTACAGTTACTGTTCTGTGTCCCTGTTATTACACTGACAGGGAATCCAAATTGCAACTTTATTGAACCAAACCATCTACGTTCACAAGCTCCCTCGTTATCCATTTTGCAGAGAGCAGGACGGGGAAGAATTTCTGTGTTATTGAATAAAGGATGCTGTCGAAGTGGAGCCTCCTGCTCTCAGGAACCCTTGCATCGGCAGAACCCCGGGAACCATAGATCACAAAGGGAAAGAGTAAATCGATGAGGATGAGAAGTGGGCAGCAGCAGAGAGGGAGGATAATGAAAGAAAACAGAAAGAGATAAGGACAGATGGGAGAGTGAAATGTATAAAAAGCAAATCGCTCGGCACTGATTCAGCAGAACACGTCTTTAGATCTGCTGGGTTTTTTTCTCTCTCTGATTATAAGATCTCCATTGTGAAGGTTGTAAAAGTCAACTCTGAGTGAACGAATGGACATAATACTCACGGTTTATTATAGCTTCAAATTCTGCAATATTGGAAATACTGGAAATAATTTATACTTGTGCTTCCTCCATCTTTAACCTATCTCCCAACGGAGTCACATAAAGTTTGGCATGATGACGGAATTAAAGATCAAAGCCTTGGATTGAATCTTTGAACGTGTGCAGTATTAATAAATGTGAGCCTTGAGCTCGTGCTTCTCTTTGATTCCTCCGTTGCAGCGTGTGGATTTTGGTTCTGAAACTGCAACTGTGGCAACTTTTTTGTTTGACTCTGGAAGTTTTGGGTTTTCCACGTGAACGATGACACGAGGAAATGCGAGCAAAAGCGGCGGTTTGAGGAAAAGCTTTGAAGTAATCTGAGCTTTTTTAAAAACTACAGCAAACACAATTTTGAGTGTTTTTAGCTTAATGACTGAGAGTCTATGAAAACCATCCTGGTGATGTCAAACCGACGTCTCAAGAGTATAAGTTCTAAAAAGAAGTGAGCCTGCGTTTTGAAGCGGATGTCCAGAGATTAGAGGAAGCGGACAAGAACCAATAGCCCGCATTTTGGTCATTCTGCCAAACGTTGCAGTAGCAGAGACACAATGACCGAAATGACTCAGCTGACTGTTTTTGCTGTCAATGCGGAAATTTTCATTGAATATAGCAGCCCTCTGCTGCTATATTCATCCTTTTGTGCTGTCGTGCTGGTTCCCCACGGTGCTGTATATAAAGAACCGGTATGACAGCTACACCCTCCACATCCTGCCACCATGTTTCATTCTCATATGGGACATCGAACAACCCTTCACCCCTCCTGCGCGCTCGAACTGGCACCATCCAATATCCCCTCAATGTTTGAGTGGTAGACAGCGACAGCCGCAATAACTCAAAGCAGAAACACATCACTTAGTACTTGCATCCAAAATAAGCTAGTTTTATTTGCAGCCTTTAATTTACATAATCGTCACGTAGCTCTGTAAACATCGATGACATCCGCACACCAAGTGTTGGTCACAAATTGACAGTTTCTGTAAGTTCATGAACATCTCAGTTTCAGAAGTAAATATTTCCTCTGGGAAAACGAATACACCGGCCTCCCTAGCCTCTTTTTATCTCAGGGGGAAATATGTGCCCAAACTTTTTCAAAACCCATCCAGCCGACTGAAGCTGGCATCGAATTAAAATATCTCTCTACTGATGAAATCAGGTTTTACAGTAGTCTCTTAGAACTACAGAAGAAAAAGAAAAAGCGTTCTGCTACAAACGTGCAGTGCCACGTCTGAACTTGTACGCTTTTCATCTGTATCATCTATTTTTTTTCCTTTCCTCTCTCCCTTTCCCTCTGAAAGCACTAGGGCAGTGGTTATAGGACAGAGCCAAAGTTTGGTTACCAAAGGAAAAAAAAAAACAGAGGAGATGAGAGGGAGGCACAGACATGATTACAGGACAGGAAGAATTAAAGCAGACATTGGGAGGAAAAGAGAGTGCCATGAGGTGGAGAAGATGTGGGAAAAACAAATGCATAGAAAGCGAAAGAGAAGATCTTACAGTGTTTGGTACAGAAACAGAATGGAGTAACTGTAACACGTGGCTTGATGTGTAGTCAGATTTGCAGCCATAAAAGCGACAGATTGACTGGGATTTGAAGTCTGCATGACCTCCTCTGCGTGTGTTTGCTGTTAGTTTTTTTTTAATTTTTTTTTTAACTAAAATTGAATCTAGTAAATCTGACACACGTTGTAATGTTATCACCCACCCACTCACAGCGAGAGGGGGACGAGGAGAGTGCGGATAGTTAGGCTGCAGGACGGGCATGAAAAGCACCAAAGCACGCAGTAGAGAAGGGGAGGAAAAATGAAGCAAGAGGAAGAAAGAAAAAACACAAAGAGAGGTTTGGGGTTTACAGGCAGGTACTTGGAAGTGTGAATCATGACACAATTTGACGTCTGCCAAAGTGATGAGAGTCGAGTTTGATACTGTAAGTCATTGATGTAGAGTTTGAGTCTCTTCACGTGCCTTACCTGAAGGTCTCAGTAGGTGTGCCAGTCACAATACAAACTACAGAGAGAAAGTCTAGCTTATTCTAGAGTTTAGACTTTAGTGAGAGGCCGCTTTAATTTTTTTAATGTTATATATATTCCAGTATAATATAGACACATATTAGTGACTGGGTTCGTTGACGCTGTTAATGTTTTCCTTTCATCAAACGATTTGGGGTTCAGTGTAGAGAAAGTAGAAAGTTTAGCGATGTTGCTTACATTTGGTTATCTTTTGCTGGCTAGTTCTGACCTCACTGAAAGAATGTGTCTTCATCTCAAGTGTAATTAACAATGTATGAAGTGACTTTAATAATTAAAAAGAAAACATAATTTTCCCATATTTTGTCAATATAATTCTTAGCTTTATTCTCATAAATTACTAAAGGGAAACTCTGGGATTCAGAATAACTGAATATGTGGAAAGAAAAAAAGTTTTTTTTCAAGGTCACCCTTTTATGAAAGAAGTTAACAATATGGTACATATAGTAAGGCTGGTAAATTAAGCTGACAGCAGTTAGCTTAGCTTAGCATGAAGACTAGCATGTTTAGAAGTCTGGCTCTGCCTGAAAGGATCAAGCCTCACCCTTGCTTTGGACTGGAGTGGGCATTAATTTTCCCAAAAGGTGGGACTGTTGTGGAGGGCCACACCGATAAGCTGAACCCACTTCTGGTCTATGTTAGTTTAATCTTTTTTTAAGCTTATTGGTGCAGTCATTCACAACAGTCTCAATTTCTCATGTGGGCCTTTGGGAAAATTAATTGCCCACCCCCAGAGTCTGCACAAACACGGGTATCATCTGGATCTGAAGTCGAGCTAGGCTAATCACCCTTCAGTTGCAGATTAACATAATGGAGAAGCATTATGTAGTTCTTTAAAAAAATGTATTTCAATGATCTTGCTCGTTCTTCCTGCTCATAAGATCCTTCGTTAATTACCAGTAGGAACCCCCATGTTGTCACTTGTCTTCAGGACGTTTGTTTGCATGAACTATTTATGAGATCACTCACATTCTCAGCTAGGATCTGCTTTGTGCAGTTGCCACCACACTTACCCACAGTGTTCAGGCACCTGGGCATCCTCCCGGTGACATGTTTTTTTTATTTAGTGTCCTCATTTGCACGTTAGCTGAGTGACATCTTCAGTTCTTCTCACCTTCTGAACAGTCATACATATCAGCTTGTTTGCACCGCTGCTACAAACAGCATATACAATAAGTTTCAAAAGAGCTCATTGTTACTGCTTGGATGTGGAGCGCAGTCACCGTAAACGAAGCTATAGACTCGCATTTCTTGCTTTTTATTGCATTCTCCTCTCGCTCTCGCACTCCGGGCTTCCCTCCCTGTTTAGTAAATTTCATTCTCAGTGTGTATGCTATCCTGAGCAGCGGGCCTCCACGATGACTGAAGCAGCTTGAAAACACTGTGCACAAGAACGACGCTCAGGTTTCACAGCACAGTGTTGCTGAAAGAGAAATAAGAAGGTCTGAGGCAAACACGCAGCCCGGCAGTTCTGAGTTCACTGGGTATTTGAGATTCCGGGCCAGCGTTGTGTTGTTTCACTTTCTCTGCTCTTCAAGCAAAACAATTT
Organism: Etia nguti; assembly: GCA_015106755.1. Classification (NCBI taxonomy): domain Eukaryota; kingdom Metazoa; phylum Chordata; class Actinopteri; order Cichliformes; family Cichlidae; genus Etia; species Etia nguti. Next base: position 7,620 of record VUQG01003549.1, read on the forward strand.
AACCCTCGTTTTGCTGTTGGCTTTGTGTTCCGATATGCAGCAGTTGGCAAATCTCACATTTGGCATTTTTACGATGAGGACTGAGTGTATACAGAGAAGCTGAGACTATCCAAATCCCTAAAGCCTCTTCTGTGGGGACGCCCGGCCGATCCCCGCTTCTCCTGCTTGGTCCAAAGATCTGAGCAGTGATTCCCTCTGGCAGGATTTTATAGGGACACTCAAAGCTTTATTACACCAAAGCCCTTTCCAGACAAGTAAAATGACATGATAACGGATGACATTCTGCACTATAGACTAGTATAGAGATTTCTCTCTCTCTCTCTCTACTTATGCCCTTTTACAAATGTCTTTTCAGTTGTGTCCTTAGACCGGTTACTAGCTGATCTTTGCTCTGTGTAGCTTAATGTGGAGTTTTATCTTGATGACATTTAAATGTTGTTCTAGGTCGTATGGAGTGTGCTTTCTGCTTAAAATGCTCCTCACGCACAGGAAAAAAAACAAACTACACCATAAATTTACTTGTAGGAACTCTGGACTCACACTTCAGTACTAGCAGCTCTGCACTGCTCAGCTGGACAGGGTGCGGGTGAAGTGTCTTACCACAGCGGAGGCGGTTAATGAGCTTTATAGCTTATGGAAGAGCCAAGCTGGATATTTCCCCTCCTTTTCAAACTTTATACTCAAGCTAAGCTGCCTCCTGTCTTCAAATAGTCTATTTATGATTTTGAGATCACATTTAGCTCCTGTCCAAAAAAAGTCTTTGCAGATTATTCCTTGGAGTTTACAATGATGTCTAACCTTTTTCCTCCTTGTTTCCTTGTTTATAGGCATGGCTCCAGAGGTATGGCTACCTCCCTCCAGCAGACCCCAGAATGTCAGTGCTGCGTTCTGCCCGAGTCATGCAGTCTGCTATCGCTGCCATGCAGCGCCGCTACGGCCTAAATGTCACAGGCACGCTGGACGGCAACACTATAGAGTGAGTCACACACCTTTAAAAATACCCTTAAAGATGCCACAGTATGAATTATGGACAAGGTTCACGATGGGTTTATTCCCAAAATACGAAAACACTGGTGGGAGTAGAACAGGAAGCGGCTGAGTGTAAAATTACAGCTGCAGAGAAGCTGTGGTGTTTGCTTTGGTCATTTCTTGTAATAGCCTGCATTCAAGTAATTACTATGGATATGTTGAATTGCTCTGGTGGCTTATAAAATATTACTGTTACATCTGTGTGGTTAATTAAGAAAAAGCCTCAACATCAGCCAAAAGAGAGAGATGTGGTTCTCAGATTGATTTTTATGATTTGATAAACAGTCCCGGACTAAAAATCTAAATTCACTGAGGGCCTCGGGCACACTGTAGGTAGATGTTTTATTAATTTGAGGAGGGAAAACACACTGCGAACTGTGTTGCTGTCTTTTTTTTTTTTGTAGGACTCACAGTTCAAGTGAACTAGACATTTTCAAAAATTGAGGTACAGGCTGTTTGTGTTTTGTTTCTCCCCGTGTTACATTTTTAAGGTGACCGGAGTCGTTTTGCCAGGCACAAAGTTGGCGTAACGTAGACTAAGTGGGTCTTATTAATGTGATCAAAGAGAGTTTTTGCAAGAGTACACCTCCGATGTCAGATCAAAGACTTCACAATGTTTTAGTATTAATAGACAGCGGAGGAGACAGAAGAGCTGCGACTCTGGTTGGCTTTGTCCTCATTTGAACAGTCCAACCTCAGGTCAGCAGCTACAAGCATCAAGCGGGTCGCGTTAGTTTAGATTTTTTTTTTTTTAATGGGAAGACTCATTGTTATATTATATTTTGTTTATAGAGTTTAGTCGAGAGAAAACCCACCTGGGGCTCTCATAAGTCTTTAAAGAGATGTTTTTAAATTATTCATCTGTGTGAGAGCAGCAGTGGCACGAGGGTACAGATCATCTGTGTTTTTAAAGCAGCCCTGGATTTACCCGGGTTTAACCTCGCCGCATTATACCTGCAGATCGCTAAAACAGTGCTGGCTGACATTTGTGCGCATCATCAGCGAAATACCATCCATGCTACAAGTAGCACATGAGCTCACATTGGCCACTGAACTGTGATGTGGCAATGTGGTGGCCAGCTATGTGAATGCAGACTAACAGCTATCCAACCGCTGGGCTGAAACAGAGTGAAATGTGATGAGCTAACAGTGCCTGTTTCTTTTTTCCCCCTTCTGCTTCTCTCGATTAATGTAGGGATAACACGATAAGGTGAGGCACCTTTTTTGTACATTTAAATACATGTAGTTTTACACTGTGTGGGTGTTACGATGAAGTACATGTGTTCTGTTGTCAACACGTTGTCATCTTTGCATTTCTTTTACATATACATGTTCAAAATGGCAATATATTGAATCATTTTGCACATCTGTTCTGTGTGACACTGGCTCAGAGTTGGCTGCTGTGAGCCAATGACATCACTGTGTCAGGGGTGGGGTGGGGGGAGATAATGTGCTGCTGCCGATATAACCTTTGTCCTCCCCGCCTCTCTCGGCAGGTGGATGAAGAAGCCTCGATGCGGGGTTCCTGACCAAATAGGGGGTGTGTCCAGATTCAGTGTCAGGAAACGACGGTACGCCCTCACGGGACAGAAGTGGCAACACAAACATATCACATACAGGTGGGTGGATTCAGCTTTTCATTGGTTTTCAATGGCATTTCAGTGTTTCATCATAAAACGGCTACCACAGAGTGCTCAGAAAACCCCAGAAACACACCCCAACCTGTGAGGAGACCCCAGTCACCAGAGCAGGCGTGTGGGAGACATAGAAACAGGAAGAAAGAATACTTTTTTCTTCAGTAGCTCCTTTATTTCCATGTTGTTTGAGCTTTTGACCTTTTTCTGCCTGTAAGCTTTGCAGCAGGGCTGTCAAACATAAGGCCCGTGGCCCAGAATCATTCTAGCAAAGACTCCAATCCAGCCCATGAGATTTTCCTCTGCTGAAGACTTCCCACATTCCCATCCATGGTACATCAATGTAATTAAGCAACAGATTATTAAGTGACAGATGTTTTTTCACCACCTATGAAAGAAATTTCTTTTTTTTTGGTTTTTGTTTTTTTTTAGAAAAGCCTACAGAAAGTAAAATCAGTTTGATATCCCTAATTTCACTACCTCATTTCCACTGAAAGGAGCACAATATTTGAACTTGCGTAATGGACGCGAAGCTACAAAAGCAAAGGTCAACTAAAGTTCCACGTCACTCAGAGCCTTAAACATCACATTAACCCGCAGCACAGGCCGTGTCCTTCAAACCTCACAGCTCACTGCCGGAGCAGCCTCGCTCCTGACAGAACATGTAGCACAGATGCAGAAAGAGTGTACGCGCACCGGTGACCTCACCGATTTCATAATTCACCAGCGCATTTTCTGACATCCAGCTACATGAGTAATAATGTATAGGACAGCTTTCTCTGGTTATATAATTTTTGTCTGCTAAGATGTAGTGAGTAGCCCAGATTCTGTAATATTTTATGTGTGTTATACTGTTGCTTGAACTCAGCTCCGTGTTTCAATGATAATCCTCAAGTGGTGTTCTTGTTTTTTCAATTATTATTTTAGATTGTACTTTTTTTAACTTTTTTTTTTTTTTTTTGCATAAGCGGTAATTGCTGCTAAATATAATGTATGGC
>VUQG01003549.1:11300-57073 GCA_015106755.1 Etia nguti
TTTTTTTTCTTCATTTGTTTTTTTTTTTTTTTTTTTTTTTTTTAATTTTTTTTTTTTTTATTTTTTTTTTTTTTTTTTTGCATAAGCGGTAATTGCTGCTAAATATAATGTATGGCTCAGTGGCCTCGAATAACCTTTTTTTTTTTTTGAGATTGAGTTGAAATTGAGCACGTGGTTCATTTGCAGCATCACTGATAAGAAACCAAACCAATGAGACGGATCGATGCAGAGTGGAGGAGGAGAAGGTTGGAAATGAGGAGAGAGGAAAGAGAAGAGAGCAGGAGAAGCAGATTCAGAGAGAAAGACAGGAGCTGAGAGGAGGAGGAGGAAACCCTGGTGGAAGGCAGAGGGTGCTCTCTGACAGATTAGGGTTATGTAAATGGATGAGAGCATTTTGAATGTGTGTATTTGTGTGTGCATGCATGCATGTATATATATATATATACATATACATATAGATATAGATATATACATATATATATAATGTGTGTGTGTGATGTGTACATAGATGTGGCCTCTAGTCAGTTGTCAGATGTGCCTGGCGCTGCTCCTTTTATGTCAGATTGCAATGGAGGTAGTTGGCGAATGCAATCATCTAACAACTCTTTTAATCTGCTTAAATGTTCTGTATGTAGTGTTAGAACGGGTCACCACATTTAAATCTGATTCAAGTATCAAAATCTTACCAGTAATTTAAGATCTGCTGTTTTTTTCTGCACGCAAAGCATTCGTGTCGGAATAAGAAGAAACATCTTTCCTTCTCAGTTTGAAGAAAAAATGTTTTCAAGTATAATTGTGGTTCAGCGATGGACAGTGATAATCATAAAATTGTGCTAACTGCAAGGTAACTTGTAAGGGTAGGTGCTGAGTGCTATCAGTCACAGTGACGGTCACGGTTATCCAAAGCACCTTATGCCCATAAATTATTAGGATGCTGACTTTTAGCAATATTGTACCTCAGTCATAAAACATGTTCTCAGAGTTCTCAAAAGTCACAGATCTTTAAAATTCAAATCAAAGTTGAAGTAAACACAGAAATTAGCCAGTAGACTTAAACCGTTTTTATGTTTTGTATGATGTATGACATGAAAATGTGATTAGCATTAGCTAGCTAGAATACTTCTGAGTGTTTGATACAGAGGTTTTATCTGTATATATAATAATGGAATAAACATTTCCCCACTTATAAAACATAAATATGTTATAACCTCGAATCTTTTTGTGAATCTTTACCATTCTTCTCTGCAGGCCTTCCAGAGCTTGTCAACTATTTGCACCTCCTTCCTGAAATATTTGATAGGTTCAAGCCAGAGCTGTGACATGCATTGTTCGTGATAGGGATAATTGATTAAGCTAATTGGTTTTATTTATGTTTAATTCTGTTAACTGTTGTCCCAAAGATATTATGCACTGCCATCTAACTGTGGTAATGCCTGGAAGTTGTAAAAGCTAAATATGAAATTGGGGCAGATAAGAGCTGTCAAAGGCTGCACATGTGCTGTCATTGTTAATTACCCAATAATTTGTTGAGTAAAAAGAAATTTAGACTGACTAACAAGGAAGTTCGTGAGATATCCCTAGTCACTAAGCCCCTTTAGCACTGTCTTGACTGTGTGTTGAGGGTCATTGCCTTGTTGGAAGGAGAACTTTTAGCTCAGTCTAAGATCTTGAGTGCTCAGGTTTTCCTTAAGAATGACATAATGAATTTTAAAAACACACACCCAACAACATGATGCTGCCGCCGCCGTGCTGCGCTGCACAGACGGTACAGTGCAGGGGATGAGCGCTGGCTTATTTCCTCATATATAATATCAATTTAAAACTGCATCTAAACCATTCTTGTTGCGCACAGTCACTGGACTCCCAAGTGTATTTTGCTAAAGGAACCGGCGCTACCCCAAAACAAACACTCTCTCCTGGTATATAAGTTAAACTGTAGAAATCTAACTAAAAAATGGATATCTTGTTATTATTTCTCCCTGAAGAACCTCTGCCTTTCTGTTACAGGCTTCAAGCATTTAAAATAGTCCTGAAAAAATAACACTGACATTTGGAAAGTATAACAAATGCATGCAAGCCCCAGGTGTGTGCTGGTCTCTGTGTAGCCACATACAGTACTTTCTGTGGGGAGGCACTAATTAGCTTTGGCATCCCTACTGTTTTCCCTGCATGCAGGTACTATTACAGCACATGAGTTGCATTCGGAGTCATTATCACCTCGCAGTATGGAGTTTAATATGTGGTGTGGCCTCAGAGCAGGCAGGGATTATTTCCATTTGTTATTTTGCAGCTTCGCCCTGCATGTGTTACCCTCTTTATCTGGCTTGTCCTTAAAATAGGACACACGTACAGAGGGTTGGGTCACAGGCTCGTATGAAAACCATCTTTTTTTATTCCTCGAGTGGCCTCAGTTGTTGATAAGACCTTTCAGAGAGAATAGGACAAGGGCATGTATTCACACAGAACCCTGGTGGTGCTACAGTGTTTATGTGCTACAGTGTTTATGTGCTACTTTTAATCCCAGGGAAGACGTTTGTACCTTTGTGACTCTCTCTGGGTCAGCTGACATTGATTCGAAAGACGGACTGTTTCCCTGTCCTTATCACGTTTGTACTTCAATCTGCTTTACATAAGCCCTTTAAAAGACAAAGTGGCTATTCATGATGCCTCTTTAAGTGGTCTCAATTAGGTAGGAATAGTTGGCTTACTCAACAGCCAACCGTTCCACTAATGCCACTTCTAGATGATGTTCAAGATTGTCTCTGGAATTTAAGGCTTTGTCAGCTCCCAGGTTAAGATAACAGCATTTATTACTTGCACTTTAAATTGTAGACTGTTCAAAATTCACACAGTTTTAAGCTCAACTTAATATGAGCTTCAAAGACATTATTGTATATCTTTGAAGCTCATATCATTAAGAAGTGAGGAAAAAATCCAGCAGAGGCCTGAAACGGGAACCAGAGAGTTGAATCAGTGAAGCCTCATCAGGAATCGTCTCGGTGGAACGTGGCTGTCAAGAATCCATTCTTAAGGAAGATTACACAAGCACTACACTGAAAATCAGTCGGGTTGCGATGTTGCCTCGCTTTTCGCTATGTAGCCAAGATATTGATTGTAGGGGGAGAAAGTTGTACAGTGTTCCACAGTCAACTTTTGACCATTGTGACTGCATCGTCTGGACGCTTGTAGAGTTTTGAGTTTTGTGGCTGTACTCGATAGTGTGAGACGCGACAGTTGGCATGAACATAACAAACAGAAGGGAGGCTTTATCAGTTAAAGAGATATTAGAGACTTTTATTTTGACTGTGGAACTGAAAGGAGGTTGAATGTATGTTTTTTTTTTTAGGTGGACAAAAACACAACTCTGGCTGCTAATTCTTCTCTGTCTCTGCTCAGTGCGTGCACCAGCTGCTGTTTGCCTGACAGTGGAGGTTTAAATGTAGGCTAACAGGAAGTATGCTAGGATATCAAAATATGACATAGCTCTTAAAAAAAGAATTAAAAGCATTGCTGCTTCTTCTTCTTCTATCATGACGTATGCGCTGTTACTTTTTGAAATCGCTCTGTGTACGTGTGTGTGTGTCTGCAGGCCTCCGTTCTGAAATCATTATCAGAAAGAGAAAGTCTTACCAGACTTTTGAGAGTGCAATTAAAGCGAACATGTCTCTGGCAGAGTGGTGGTCGGCCGCCAGCGAGTCAGTCTTGAAACGGCCGACAGAGAAAGAAAAGCAGAATGTGTTTTGCTATAAGCAATTAAGAGCAATTTAAAGGAACATAGCAGGTGATTCAATAGCAGAGTATTTATAATTCACGACCAGCCTTTGTGCTTCCCTCTTCACGAAATTTGATTCAATAATGAATCGGAGCTTACGTGCGGTATAAATTTGCAGTGTATATAAATGTGCCCCGCAGCGGCAGACAAAGGCGTTCTGATAATACTTATTCCTATTATGGAAAACGACAGCGCTGACAGCCAAACACAGAAACTGTGAAGAACTCAAATGAAAACGGGAACAAAGGCGACGAGGTGACGGAGGGTACACAAAGGAGACGGGCTGGATGCGAGGCGATAACAGGGAAGTCTCGAATAAACTTGAAGCAGTTGAACAAGAAAACAAAGAAACTGACACGGAGCTGTTTTGACTCACACTTTATTTACACACTTAAATTAAACATCATCGTTTCTCCCAAATCAGACGCTGCGGCAGAATAACACACAGAGCGGCGTGTGTTTACAAGTGTCTTAAGTTGACTGATGTAAGCTACACCTATCTGTCTATCCCTGGAGACGAACCAGATTTTAATAGAGCGTGACACTGAGATATTGTCAGAGTAGAATAAAGCGGAGAGAGGTTTTCCCTGATTGCCCGAACCAGACTGTGGCTCTCAGCAGGCAGTGGACTGTTGATAATCCTTAATTAGAAAATAAATTCCAGAGGCAGGAAATTGTCCCATCCTCTCCACACCTGCACCGACTCAAAGCCGGCGGGGGAGGACTCAGCTGTTTTCTCTCACAAATCGCTCCATTTAGCTCTCTGTTGGCGAGCAGGACGAGCGTGAAATGGCAGCGTGCAGGGAAAAACGGTGATAGTTGGGTTTTTTTTTTTCTTCTTCTTGTTTGGCGTAGTGAGATCACATAGATTGACATGCAGCGATGTTCGCCTCTTTCAGCCCTTGTGCTTGAACTCTTGGTTTCTGCCTTGCCATGTCTCAGGCTTCACAGGACTTTATTTTCTTCCCTGATTTGATTCTGTTCTTTAATTTTGTCTTTTTTCTTTTTCCTCTGAGTGGTCATCCGGCACAATAAGCCACTCTCGACTGTGTTTATTTTACCCAGTGCTGTGAGCTCCCGAGAGTCTTATTAGACCAATTTACAATGGATTTGCTCATCTTGACAGCTGAAAGAGAAATCCAGATTTGAGGCTTACCGGGGCATGATGATAAAAAGAAAATGATCCGGCCCGCGTGCGTTTCTCCAGTCTAACTTCTTTACCCCCATCTTTTATCTCACGTCTCTGCAGCATAAAGAACGTGACACCCAAAGTGGGTGCTGAGGAGACCCACGACGCCATTCGGCGAGCCTTCGACGTGTGGCAAAGTGTGACGCCGCTGCGCTTTGAGGCTGTGCCCTACAGCGAGCTGGAGAGGAGCAAGAAAGACGTAGACATCACCATCATCTTCGCTTCAGGTTTCCACGGAGACAGCTCACCCTTCGATGGCGAGGGGGGCTTCCTGGCCCATGCCTACTTTCCGGGGCCGGGAATTGGAGGCGACACACACTTTGACTCAGACGAGCCCTGGACGCTGGGCAACCCCAACCACGATGGTAAGGATGGTAAATACACTGTTGACCATCATGGTTTCATAGGCTTGTTGCTAAAATACAAGAAAGCCAGACACCAGTCATAAAACAGTGGTTTTTATTGAGTATTTACAACAAAATAGTCCCAGCAGCTGGACCAGAAGCCAAAGTGCTGACCTTACATCTAATAAGCTACTGCTGCTAATTGGTTTTCTGCAGTGACTGAGAGACATGGCATCCAATAAGGGTTAAAATGAGTTTAATTCACACACAAAATGTCCATAAAACACAAACTCGTCACACTGTTAATTGGTCCTTGATTGTGCGTTCATTTTTAGTTAATGTTAAACTATGTTTAATGCTCAAAAGTCGCTATCGATTTCAGGTAACCTGCAATGATGTTAAACACACATCCTTACTTTGGAAAGCAGAAAGGAAATGCGATTGTTCTGCCCTTTTTTTTCTCTTTTTCTTTTTTTTTTTTACACTCGCCTGTTTTATTTCACCAAAAGTGGACAGAAATGATCGATACAGGGATATCGTGATCCCTGAGGTGAAACACGGGATTTCCCACAGCCTCATCTCCAAAACCAGATATGTTTAATACTTTCTTTTTCATATTTACTACTTATTTACTGTGATAATTGTGAACATAGAAGTGTATTTTGTGTAGAGTACGTCTGCTCTCACTGAGCCACGGGTCGTGATGCTCTCCGTTTTGCCGGGTCAGTTCACTACTCATTCCTTGCTCTGCTCTGGTGCGATTTACAACTGTGATTTGCTGAGGCTTGCTCCGTCATCTCTCTTTCTCAAAGCAGATACCTCCCTCGCTGAATAACAGTAATCATATCCCCTCTCACTCTGCGCTGATCTCAAGCCCGTGCCCTTGCGGAGTACTTGCCCTTGGAGCCTTGCAGCTCGCCTTTAGCGGGGTCTGCATGCCATTGTGTTGTGTGTGGTGCAGTCTGTGTAGCCGTGTTGCCATCCAAGTCGTTGTGCTGAGGTACAGATCTCCGCTTGGTTTTTTTTGTGTATCGGTGGCAGCCAGTCCCAGGTGAACCTCTGAACCCTGTGCACCCTTCAGCGAGAGTCAATGAAGAGCGAGAGAGAGTCGAAAGAAAGGTCTGCAAAGATGATCCAATCAAAATCAGATTGGTCCGAGTTTGTAAAAGATGGACATACCACTTGTTGAATCCCTCATTAAATTCTGGGAGCTGACCCACCCTGCTGTCAGCGAGTCATGAGCCAAAAAACAATAACAGTGGTGACCGAGTGCAGCGCCAAGGCGGTGCTCTTAAGAATGAGGGACACAGATGAAATAAAAAAATATATATATATATAAAAACAGATGAGTTTTCTAGTGGGAAGGCAGCGGAGATAACAGCAAGCAAAAGAGAGGATAACAGAGAGTAGCACAGTGTCTCTAGACAAATATTGGAAGTTCAAGCGCTCATGAGAGAGACAGAAGGAGAGGGAAAGACCGAATGAGCAGCGTAGCGAGGAGTAAAGAAAACATTTGAAGAGGAAAGGCAAGAGAGGGAGATGAGTGGGAGCTGGTGAACACTACTCGTTGGAAATCGGAGTAAGTAACTTGCTGTCGAAGACAGAATTTTAAGCAGGAACGGAGGGGCATTGGTAGGTTCAGACAGAACGGAGTGAACGGCTTTTCTTTAAGGTTTGATCGATCAGTGTGACTCTCTATTAGGGTAACGATAACCTCTAGTAACCGTTGTCATAGCTGCTGGTTCATTCTGCTCCGCTCTTTGACATGATACATATATATTAAGACGCACATGAGCACACGTGCAGGTAAATACCCGCACGTTAACCACGCACTCAGGCGCACGCCGAGAAGCAGCTGTCACTGAAGGCCACGATTCACTCCCTTAACACACAGACGCGTTCCTTTCCTCCCCTCAGTGCAGTATTAATACAGCCCTGCTGTGGCCCACACTTCTGTGAAAACATCCCATAATGCAGGCACTTCCATTACGCTCTCTCCAGCTTTTGTTTTTTTCTCAAATGGGAGCGTGTACTGGCTGAATCCTGACTGCTCGTCGTGGCGGGGGCAGCTCTTATTCCTGTGTGACGGCCGGCGTTACACTTAGATGAGTTTTGAAGACGCATACAGCTCAAATCTGCCTTTAACCAGCTTTTTTTTTTCTTTCTTATCCTGAAATGTAACAATTCCTATGCCAAAAACTATTGCAAATATCAGGCTCTGTATCGCTCGGCCAGATTGTTTTTCTCGTCTTGGCACACTTGCGAAGCTTTGAGGCATAGTGTAGCTTTTGGCAGACGAACACTTAAAAACTGTAAGATAATAGTACCGCAAGCAATAACGCTACAACTTCAGTACTAATAATTAAACATAGTCCTGTTTCATTGCAACGTGTACTGTTGCAGCCAGTGTAGCTGTGATCAGATTAATCTATCATGACACAATCTCTGCAGTATTGCTTCAGTTAGCGCTGTTTTTATTTCATCTCGTAAACACATAAAGTCTGAACTCTTTTGCTCTGGCCATTTATTTGCTCAGCTTCCCAGAGAGATGAAACCAAAGAAAAAGAAAAAGAGAGCGTGTACTGTGTTTTAAAGCATTTACAGTTACTCCTGTGTTTTTGCATCCTTATACAATAGATGGATGGTAATGGATTGTAAAGTGTCACGTAAGTGCAAGGTCCTCGCTGTCAAATAAAGGCAAAGAAATGATAAAAATGTATTAGTGGTAACAGCTCAATGAGACTGAAAGCTCCTCAGACGCCAGAAAAACTGCAGAGGTTCTAATGATGGAGGCTAGAGAGACGAGGCTCTCTCTAGAACTGTGGAGAGTTGTCTTAAGCTTGTTGTTACATGGATTTTATTGGCCAGTGCAGTACATTTCTTATTTCTGACCCTGCGCTCTTTAATGGAGCTTTCTGCACTGGCGCTATTGCTGTGTCGATATTGTATTCCTGCTCAAACAAAAGGCGGACACGTGGTCTTACGCTGAAGTGATGCTTCCTAGATTATGACTAATGTGTGAAAATGGAAATGATGCAATGAATTTACAAAGAAATATCTCCAGAAGCTTTATTTTTCATGTCATTCCCGTCGGCCCACTTACGATTTAAGAGCCAAAGATGCGAAACTCAGCACGTCTTTGTTTATCTGGAATCGGCGGCAGTAAAATCACGCACGCAGATGTTCATTTTAATCTAGATGTTGTGGCGGCGGAGATGGATAATTCCATATATTTCCAGTGCATGCTATTTCAAAGATTTGTAATCCATCTCTGATTCATCCCACGCTTTGTAGGAACAGCTGGGAATGATGTAATGTTTGCTCAGACCAGCGCATGATTTTTAGCTTTTCAGTTCTTTTTCTCATCCTTTCTTTTCTTTCAGTCTCCTCTCCCTCCTTCTTTGTTGTGTTTCAAAGTTACAATCCCACACAGGCACACAGCAGAGATGAGCTGCTGTCCGGTAAGCTGTCATACCTAATCCTCCCCCTGCACTGTTGTCGAGAGAAAAGAAAAATATCAGTCATCACAGCAACTGTTGCCAGCGTCACACCGTCGATGTTATTGTTGTTTTGGACGATGGTGTCACCGATGCACACTGGAGGATTAATCCCTGCTTGCGCTGAGACAAACACTTGCATACATGTGTTTTTAAGAACTCACATGTACAGTTCCTCTCACACTCCCGCACAGGTGTTAATGGAGACACAGAAGTTTCATTCAGTGTCATTTTTAGCATGCGTTAGAGAGTGATGTGAAAATAGAAAAAACTTTGCAGTTCCCTTTAAAGCAGTCAACTGTGTGTCATAAAGGACAGCGTTTTATGTATTAATTTTCATTTTATTTATTTATTTAGTTTAATCTTTAATTTCCGAGTGTGGTGGTTATTTAGGGATTTGGGCACATAGGCCAAGAGACCAGTTAGCAACCGGCTAGCAATCATCACTGGTCACTAGGGAAAAATGTCTAATGCCTTAATTGTGAATGGTTACTGGAGGTTGCTGGCTGTCATTGTGAAATCAACTGCCAAAGCCTCATTTATTCAAGACTAGACACTGGTTGGGTGCTGCCTGACAACCACTGGTTGCTAGGGAAAAATTGGTATTCCTTAACCAGGAGGCCCATGTTTGCAGGAGACCACTTTCTGTCGTTAGGCGAGGTCAGGTATATGGTGCCACACCGAAAAACCTCCTTGTGATTGCTTTGGTCTCTAGCACACTTGCCAACTTCTTGCTAAGTGGTAGAGAAACTGCAAGCTGGAAACAGAGACCATTTGCTTTCAATGTAAAAGTTGTGCCTTTGAAGGATGTTGGTTAAATCATTAAGACACAACTTTAAAGGCAAACAATCTCCATTTTTGTTTTGCATCACAATTTTCACTTCCGCTCCGTGGTTATAGCAAGGGTTACAGTTATCAGTCATAGAATATACATTTTATGCGCCGACCTGTCACTAAGCCTTTGTAAATGATTTCGTGTTTGGACATTGGTTGTTGTTTTGGGTTCAAGTGTTCAAGTTTAGCTAGCAGTAGGCTGCCATGACCAAGAGTTCTTTAGCAGCTGATCACAAAGTTTGAGCCAAATTTTATCATCAGATTATTGTAAGTAATTAATATTATCAGTGTTAAATGTACTATACCATAAATGCTGTGGTCTGTATATTAGTATATTGTCTATATGGTAGAGTGCCATAACAACAGTTCAGTGTAATTTACAAGGGAGTCCTGATATACAGTAGCTAACATGCAGCTGTTATGTGTGTGTGATTTTGGTACATTTATCACAAAGGAGAGAAGGTGGTGACTCTAAATTAAAACACTGTAGAAAAGCTACAACCACAGCAGCGCGACAAAAGAAAAAAGAAAACCGTGTTGTAGCTGAAGATGTTTCTGCCAAAATTTAAATCTTTTTTTCAAGCTAAGAATTCTAAACATCTGCTGCCTCTAGCTTCCTTAATATCAGTTTTTGCTCTTTTTCCAAGCTTCATATTTTCATATATTAATTGCCTTTTGGGGTTTTGAGCCATTTTTCTGGTAAAACATTGAATTTGTAATTCTTTATGAAACTTTTTTAGACACTTTAAAGGCAAAGTAATTCATTAAGAAAATGATTTTCACATTAATGGATCCTGAATGTAAGTAATGAAAGTAAACACCAAGGCTGTGGCAGACCATCTGCGGAGACTCCACTTTCACCCACTTATTTGCTGTTTGCTCGCTAATAACAACATGCGGGGTTTTGAGAGCCATGTTTAACCAGTAGATGCACTGTAAGTGGCCACCTAAACATTTGTAGGTCTAGTTGTTACTTGGATGTAGCCAAAATGGGAGATTTTCAGATGATGATGGCATTTCAGTTCTCATTTTCAAGTCTAATGCATCTCTTAAAGAGTTATTTGTTACATTTTAGAGGAGCCAAATGTTGCTTTCTGTAACCAACAGTGCAACGCTGGATTAAAAACCAAACGGTACTTTCAGAAATATGCAGAGGTCTCCAAGCTTCCTTTTAGTGTGTATGTGGACATAATATTAATTACAGTCATAATGCTAGCTTGTGGTTGCTTTTGTGGAAGAAGGCATGTTCATATACAGTTTAGGACAGCGGTCCCCAACCTTTTTTGCACCATGGACCGGTTTATGTCCAACAATATTGTCACGGACCAGCCTTTAAGGTGTCGCGGATAAATACAACAAAATAAAACCAGTAAGGGTACCAACAAAAAAGAAGATTTATTCATAACACACGGAAAAAGACCCAGGGAAACCAAGTAACAATAAAAACGGATAAAAACCCTGAAAACCATAAATTTCACACCCGAGCCGCAACTCAAGTACCGGTCCGTAGCCCGGGGTTTGGGGACCGCTGGTTTAGGATGATGAAAAAAGACTCTCCAGTGTTTGTAATATTGAACTGTAAGGGTTTTATGTCCTTTACAGTAGTGCTGTGCCATATCATATTGTCCACGATGATATAAAAGTGCCATATTTCCGTGTCCTGGCTATAGCAGTGCCATGTGTTTTCATGTTCCCAACAACGAGACAAGCCCAGAAATGTCTGAGAGCGAGAGCATCGTCTCAGCCTCTGATAAAAAATTGATAAAAAGGGAACTACTTCACCGTCCTCCCACACATCACAATACTTTGCAAAATATGCAAGAGAAGTGTTCCCACCAAAGGCAAGACAACAAACACATGCTCGAGTACAACGTGGCTGTGACTTGAGGAGGACATGCTAGTCGCCGCTAATGTGCAACCCAAAAGTAAACAAGTGGCTTAACCGTGGGTCTCTGCAGTTACGCTGCTTAAGAAAGGAAGAGCCAAACGGTGGATGGAAATTACTGATGTGGTTACACGGTGGAAAAACGAGGGCTTTAAGCAGCTGGATAAAGAGCTCGAGCCAACTTACAACATCTCAGATTTACATACATTTATAAATGTTTCTGCCTGAAAGCTGCAATTCCTGCTAAATATTGTATTTTATTTTTCTATATCATCATAAATGTCAGTACCACAAACTTACTTCGATGCTGGATCACCCATCCCTGCTTTATAGTATTAGCATGGCCGCAACATTTGATAGTGTTATGTTTGGACACTACACACTGGTGTTGTGTAAAGTTCACACTGACCTGTCCCTCTTTAGTTTGTCATCCATATGAAGGTGATGTGTCATGTCACAACGCATGAATCGTTAGCATATAGATGTTTGGAAATTAGACTGTGTTTGCTTGTAGCGGCATTCGTGTCATCTGTGTGTCTGTGACTGTGAAAGTCTAAACTCTGGAGAAGTTACTCTCATCCGGCCGGTGTTATCACTTTTTTGCTTCACCCTAAACCCTCTCCTCTTCCTTGTGGCGTGTGCGTGCTAACAAGTGCTGTGGATGAGAGCAGACTCAGACACAGATCGTATCGCACCTTTACGTGCAGGGTGTCGTGCCTTTTAAAGAGCGTGTGAAGGTTGTTTGACACGGCGCTTTGGCGAGATCGTTTTCCTAGAAGTCTGTGTTCAAAGGGCGTGTCTGCCTCTTGTGCTGCTTTCAAACAAACATCGGTTGATTTCTTTAAGCAACTCTTGTTAAAACGCCCTAACAATCACCTCTAACAGGGAAAAATGGTAAAATGGACATATGCAACCTGATCATTTGTGTACTATTTGATTTGTGTATCTATCCTGGAGTGTGGATAGCAACGCTATGTAATCGTACCTTAAAGTGGGATACTGGAGATTTTTATTTCTATGTCCATCTCTTTCTCTCACTTGGTGTTGTTACTATCTCTGCTCTGCTCTGCAAATTCGCACATCATTGTGCTAAGATTACACAAAGATAGGTCCTAGTGTTATTTTAGTCAGAATGATGCACAGTGAGACAACAGGGATGCAGCATGAGGGGGTGGGTGATCAGCCAATATTCCCATTCATTGTGCAAAAACCCCGTGGCCAAAAACAGAGAGAAGTGCTCCTGGAGTTCCTGCAGCTGCTGTACACTCTCCAAATGCCTGGCTTAAGAGCCCGATGGATGGATGAATAGCTGTGAGAGATCAATAGATGCAGGGATAGATGGAGGCATAAGAGAATGGGCTAAAGATGTCATAGGGTACAATCGAGAGGAGAGCCGAGGTTGAATGTGAAAATTATCCCGGGAGTATAAGAGGATTGCATGAGACATCATGGAAAAATAAAAAAATAAATAAAAAGGGGGGGCAGTGTAGAAGCAGAGTGCTGGAGGGCAAAGAGGAGAAGATTGGAGGGATTTAGTGTGAACACATGATAAGGAGTAAAGAACTAGAACTGGAGATGGAGATGATTACATTGTCTCTTCAGCAGATCTCAACATGCTGTGACCACATTTGCAAAAGTTGTGTTTTATTTATTTATTTATTTATTTATTTTTGACAGTTTTCCATTTGTGCACCAGGGAAAAAAAAAAAAGATGAGGCGAATAAGCATCAACACTCATCTGTGCTTTATCACGAGGTCATCGTCGTGGGCTGAGGCCGCTGTGTTTTTCTTTGTGGAAAAATCAAAAGCGATTGATGCAGGAACAGATAAGATGTATTCCATTTAGACTTTAAGTTGCAGAGAGGCTGACTGGACTTGAGGGAAAAAACCAACAAAAAAACAGCTTGGCACTAAAGAAACGTTTCATCACCCTCACTGCATACCATGACTGTACACAAACACCCAGTTTCACCCGAGGGTGACTTATAAGGCCTGGTATGTCTTCAAGGACCTCCAGCCTCTGGTAATATCAGGGGAAACTATGTAACAACACAGCATGAAGGCTAGACCTACACACAGGAAATGAGAGATTCCAGGGCATTATTATGTTCTTCACCCTTACCCCCCAAAAATGAACCGGAGAGGTTAGAAAAACACGCCCTCGCCAAGGAAAAATACACCAAGAATTTAGATTTCCAGGTAGGAGGATTAGAAAATTTGGGGCGGGGGGCAGGGTTAGTGGGGCACTTGATAACCGAGTGAAGATCTGTTGATGGAGTAGACGTCGGGATCGACACATTTGATTGATGGTCTTGGGAGAAAGCTCGGATCCCCGATGACACTCGCCAGAACAGTTTATCATCGACGTCCAGTCCTTGTTATCCAATGGTGCATTCAAAGCAGGTGCCATTTTTGGGGTGTTTTTATTTTTGTTGTTGTTGTTGTTGTTTTTACCGGCTGACGATGAAAGGGGATCGATTTTTAGGCGTCTCCACGGCAGGCAGAGCTGGCATTGTCATGTGCAGCAGCCTCTGTTGAGTCAGAGTACCGTAACGAATGAGAAAACAGAAGAATACACACACACACACACACACACACAAAAGCAGAGACGTTAGAGCAGGTAGAGTACAAGAGAGAGAAAAAGAAGAGTAGTTGAGGAACTGAAGAACATATGGTGTCCTTGCAGGTTTATTTTTAGGCTGCTACTCCTACTGGGTGATGAGGAGGAAGCGGTGCGCTCTATCTTTTCCACCCCGTTTCTCTTGTTCTCCTGTTCCTCGCTTTCATTCTTGCACTGGCTCTGTCCATTAGGTTCAATGGGTTTGGCTGGCGTAGCACTTGATGTGTTTCCAAAGCACTGTTATAAAGCTGTTAAAATAGTAATGGCTACAATACAAATCAATCCAGCAACAAAAATAAAAAACAGTTATGATTCAGATATATGGGTGACTGCTTATCCCGAAGCGAGAACCGGAGGAACCCATTTTATTTGCTTGATTGACTCGCTGATATTTCCTTCTGGCTGTGGCGGGCAGTAACATACTTAATGGGCAGCACTTGCCGGGATTGAAGAGTCATTTTGACTTGTTGTCCAGACATTAAAATTACAATATATATTTTTCCAAAAGGGGAAGGCCTCTTCATGTTGTTTGGACAACGTTTTGGGAAGGTTGGCCTGTCTGCTGTCAGGCTACGGTCTTTCAGTCTGTACGCTCCTATGGTCTTATTTTAGATTTCTTATCGGGTTTTTATTTATTTATTCTTTTTAAGTCTCCTGCTGCATGTTTGGATTTGTCATTCCACTCCAGCAAGTGATGTATTTCTATTTTTCTTCCCTCGTAATTTGGTCTAATTTCCAAAGTGGCGTCTCCTCTGTGTTTTGTGGCTGGCTCAGGTTTGTGATGTCAGGAGCTGGCTCGGGGATTCCTTTGTCTGTTGACTTCAGAGCAGGAAAGGACGTAGAGTCATTCATTTGATAAATAAATAATTTCATTAGTTAAAAGTAAAAGGTAGTGGCTTTCTTCCCTGCAAGTGTAGTGTGAGTTTTACACTCCAAAAAAATATTTAAGTCCAAAATGCTGACTTAAAGCCTGAAGCACGCAATAATTTCCAGAAAATTTTGGCAAAAATTCAGAAAATTATTTCAGAATGGAGTGTTTATTGAACCTTCTGACAAAAAAAAGAAAAGAAATGAAATAGTAATTTGCACATATGAGTTTTAATTTGGTACGTGTGGTAATTTATTGTGCAGATTATTCAGGTTGTTTTAGAGGAGGGTGAAAAATGATGACGTAGAAGTCTCAAAGTCACAAAAACACAAAGCTGAGTGTATCCCATATGATACATTTGGTATTATAGGGTCAAGTTTTTAACTTTTTTCCATGTAATTTTGTCATGTAAGTACAATCTAAAAAATTACATTTTAAGGAATCTGATGATATGAAATGTACTTGATTGGTTTACATTCAGTTTACACCAAGCATCTTTTCCTTAATCATTAATAAACCTTTGATTTTATATATTAAAGTTGATTGGGTGCTCTACACCAAATATCCAACACCTAAAATGCTAGACCTAAAGTAAGTAAACCAGTTTTCACCAGCTGATTGATTGAATATCAGATCACTTGACCAATCATCAACACTTAGTCCTGTAGGCCCCACCCCCAAAGTTGCTTAACTCTGGTTCCTAATCGATCATCTGCGGAGGCGGAGTAAGCCTGCACAGATTTTCAGCGTATCCTCTGCTGTTTTATTACTTCTGAATCTGAAAAGAAACGAGGTATGATTTGGAACCGGTTCTCTGAAACCTGTTTTTCATTTTCTCTCCCTTGAGCAGGCGCTTTTTTTAAAGGGTAAAATTATTTACCTGGATCTTATTTTACCTCCTGTTCCCCGCAGACCAAACACACCAGGCTCCTCCAGAGGTTCCTCGTACTCCAGAGACGAAACGTTGATTAAGCCTTTGGATGCTTAGATTTTTGTCCCACTGACTTTACCGGATAGACTAGAGGCTCGTTTCTGACTGAAACGCGGAGCACTGTATGCTGAAGCAAAGGACAGTGGCTATCACAGTCCATTTCCAGCATGAATCAGAGTCTATTCTCGTTGGGCTCTGGTGCTCTGCAGTGCATTGTTCAAGTAAACGAGTAAATTAATTGGCAGCATACCGCTGTTCTGGAACCAGACGGAGCTCTGAAAGTCCCAGGAAAAAAAAAAAGTGTTGTTTCCTCAGGATCGCTAATAATGTGAAATAATGTGAAACCCATTAACTCTCAAGTGCGGTTTGAATTAGCATTGAAGCCCTTATGGTGTAAAATGACCGTTTAGCCTTTCTCAGCAATATTTAGTTAAATGAAAATTTATCAGTTTAATTTTTTTCCTTTCGTTTTGTTTTGTTTTGTAAATGGGGGCTCTTTCTTTTTAATTACTCAACTAATGTCTGATATTTACAGGATAGTCCAGAAAAGTTCTTTCAAGGTTGTCCCACTCACAAAACTGCACTTCATCATCTGCCGGTTTCTATAAAGAATTGTAATCTTTTTTGTGCCCTTCAGTCTCCGTCTTTGTCCTATCTTCCCTGCTCTCCTGCTGCCGCTCTCTATTTCCCAGATGGAGAAAATAAATGGGGAGATTCAGATGCGAGTTCTTTTTTTCTTACCAGAGGAATAGATCTTTATCTTTTTACTGGAAACACGTGTACTCGTGAATCTCGAGGACATCAAACAGGGCTGCTTGGGCAGGTGGTAGGAACTGTATCGATGGCTGGGTTGCTGTAGGTTTGTGGGGACACATGCTGTAAAACAGAAGCATAGAAATGTCCACACACATATACAAACCCAGCGCAAAGGTGCTGCATTGTAGGCAGTTTGTCTCTTGCATCATGGACGAAATGATTTGACAGTATGGTTTGAAACGGTTGCCTGGGAGCACGATGAATAATATATAACCGAATACATGCATATACACAACACTGTATGAGGCATATCTGTGAAATGTGATGTAATACATACAGATGAGTATGTTAAAGGAAAAAGTAAGAGGTTAATGGGGTTTTATGCCCCCAGCTTTGGCTCTCAGGCAGTATGCAACAATAAAGCTGGAAGAGAGTTAGCACTGGGTGAATGTGGCACACAGGAGCTAATAATGCAGAGAAATCTCAAGTTAATTGTCTCGTTTTATGAAAGCGTAGTAACCATTATGTGTCACTTATAGAAGTGGAGTTAAGTGCAGAAAATTGCGTTTGCAAATTAAAGCATTTGTCTTCATTTTGTCCAGCCCACTTCTGAATTTAAAGCCAGGCCACCGGAGACATCGATATGACTGAAAGGACTGGGACCCTGTATCTGTTTTAGAAAGTCTGACAGATTAATGTACAGCAAACAATTAAAGAATCCCATGAAAGCTGCACTGCACTGTTACAACCACGGGCTGTAATACAGGCGTTAGATTATGTGGCCACCTCGTCTCTGGATCTTCTTTTTACTAGTTCTTGAATTTGCCGGTGCAGTATCTTTAACACACTGAGTAGTATGTACTGTGGTGGTCTACCAGTTTGGAGAGGAAAAAAAAAAGCATTCACCGAATAGTTTTTCCACTTTTTCCCAAAGAAAATGAAATAGAAAGACAAAGACAGCAGAGAGATCACAATGTGTTCCTGCCCACTATGGCTGCCACTAGAAATAGACGGCTGCCTACTGACAGCAGGATAAACTTCTACGTGGGTGGCTGTGCTCTCTTCTGCCCCCACACATGAATACGCTCACGCACACACTTAACACTCTCAGAGGCAAACAAATCGCACACCTCGGGAGGCTCGCCCTCCCACAACTCAGTCAGATGCTGTCATAACCTCATACCCATAATCCTCAGTGAACCAAAAGTGTAAACAAACCTGGCCGGGGTTCGTTTTGTTCTGAAGACACTCTTGAAACAGTATCACTTGCGTCTGCTCTGATGTGCTGTGCACATTTTCTTTGTATTTTAAGGATGGGAGTAGCCGTGTCGCCATCAGCGTTTCTCAGGGGAGGTTTTTTGTAATGTTTGGGAATGCTTTGGGATGTCAGACGGCTCGTGCATCAGTGCATCTCAGGCTTTGTTACCAAACTTTAAGAAGAAGGAGGTAAAATGCTGCAGCAGGTGAAATGAAAGTGCTGAAAGGAGCTCAAGTGTTAGGCCTGAATGAGTTGGACGGGAGGTGCTAAGCTGAAGTGGAAGGCATTGAATAAATGATTGGCATTTCAGTGTTTGCCACAGAGTTAGTCCTTGTTTGTGGTGGTAGCCAGGTGGGCGTACCTTTGCTTTCACAAGTGAATTAATCATATCATATAAACTACATGACAACATCCTCTCCAGCCAGTTCCTAGTCCTGTGGACGGGCTCCACCGTCTTGACGTGCAGCTGTTGATTTAAGACCTTGTTCTGGTCTGCAGCCTCGGTGAGCTCAGCACTGTGGCACCGGCTCTCCATCTGCCTCAGGTTCTGGATGGAGTGGCCCTCCAGCTCGCAGCAGACCTCCAGAGCAGAGCAAGGACGAGTCTCCAGCTGCAGTCCAAGATGGTGCTGCTGGAGTCTGTCCAGCTGCTGGACGACAGATATAAAACAGCTAAATGACATTGAGGACCGCCACAACAGCTACCTGGAAAAAAAAATTACAAGATGCACTCGGGCTGCCGTCAGTTCAGTTGTGTAAAATAAGACAAAGAAGAGCGTCAGCTGAATATGCAGAGGGGTGGCAAAGGCGACTATCGTGGCTTCTTTAATCAGGAACTGTGATTACCTGCAAGACTACAAGAAGGGCATGTTTAAAACACTGTAGGCATGCTGATGCAGACAGTATTTTTCTAGTGTTTTTTTTAGCTTTATTTCAAATTGCAAAGCGAGGTCTGAAACTTATCTGCACCATTTTCATGGCTGTTTGCCGTCTGCAGTGTCTATAGGAACAGAACGCCAAAGGACGTGCAAACACACACATGCATACACCATTGCTTCACTTACCATGGCAAATGCATTATTAATGATTAATGATCACAATGAAAATACACACGCATCCCCGTCTCACTCACAGGTGCTGCACAGAGATAAACATGACACGAATAAAAGATGTTTTTCTTTGGCAGCGTTTTTTTTTTTCCTTCCTCCTTTCAGCTGGTTTATTTATCTTGAGTCCACTGGAACGGCCAATTTTTTTGATCCCTGGCAATGTTCCCAACACCGAATTTCAGTCTGTAGCAGTCTGTAAATAAATAATTACTCTAGTGTACATATGTTGCTCGCGTCAGCTGGGCTTTGTTCTCTGACACGCTTGTGAGAATTAAGGGTAATAGATTCAAAAGTGTTGCTCAGCCAGGGTGTCAACAACCTAGAGAGAGAGGACAGACCAAGAGAAAGGATAGACTATAGGAGTATTTGATTAACTCAACAACACTAACATGAAGGTTAATTAGTTTCCACTGCTCTTTGCGGTGTTTTTTTAAATATGAAAGCAGCTCGTCTCAGCATTAGGAACAGTATTCAGATTGTGTTGTGGCTACTTTGGCTACTAAAGAGTCTCCCTCTGTTATATAATTGAGTACTGGAAGAGTGGTGTTACATTTTAATTGTAAATTGTACCCACAAGAAACCAGCATGGGGCAATATTTTCAGTCTGACGCTTTGAAATCTTGTTTTCAAGTGTTTGTACTTGCGATACTTGCGAGCTGATTTGGTGAAATGCACAGAATGGCGCACAGCGTGTTTCTGTATTGTCCTGTGAGGGTATGTTGGAAGTATAGAGGGTGTGAATGCTAAATGAGCAGAATGCAGCTATTGTATTTTGGCTGCATTCTTCACAATGGTCACTCTGTCAAATCAGGCGCACAGCTCTGGCTTGACAGCCAGCAGAGTTCTGTGTGCCCCGGGCCCTCTGAGCCAGGCACTGAACCACTGGGCTGAGATCCTCTGGCAGCTTGTCAGCACAGCATAGTACTCCTGGACAGCCAGTGCTCTCATTGACTCACACTCGGTTTTACTTTCTCTGCTGCCTCTGTGGACTCGCATATCTCCAGCTTGGTTCACTGTCAGGGCTTCTCTTGTTTCCAGTGACGTACTGAGTCGGACAAACAGCATCCTGTGTCAGTATCGTGAACTTCACCCCAGCTAGAGGACAACAGCTGATTTCTGTTTTTTTCCTTCTTTGAGACAGTAGACTGCAGGGCAAATTTCTGAACCTGCTCTAGTCAAGCACTTATTAAATGTGTAGGTTTTTTAAATAAATCTTATTAGGTTACCTTCTTTAAGGTTCTCCATGAGTAGTATTTTGACTCAAACGAAACATTTTTATTACAGCTACTTGACAATGAGATTGTATCCTCTCTCTACCCTACATGTTCATGAAGGCTGATGACACAGTACACCCTACATCAGTACCTCATTGGGTCTCCATTGCAGTTGCTGAAAGTATATGTAGTAGCTCTGTTTGAGTCTTTATGGATGGAAGAAATGATCTTCCATCCATAAATCACAACAACAGGCACCTTGAGGCGACTGTTGTTGTGATTTGGCGCTATATAAATAAAATTGAATTGAATTGAATTGAATCAAATGGTTAAAGTATTTGTCTGGTATGTCACCTTACACATGAAACATGTAGTAACCACTACACCACATAGCTGCTGATTTTATTGTAAGAAATTGATAAATAGTTATCAGAAAACAATTCTTAGTTAAAGTATAAAGTCAGAAACTTGTAGGTTAAAATTTAATGGAGAAACATTTAAAAAAAAGCCCTCACATAAAATGATGGATAAACAATTGAAATAGTCAGCTAAAGGTCATATAACAGCTAGTTCATGGAAATGCATAAAATGTTAAAACAGCTAAAGGTGATGCTCAAACTGTTTGAATACTAATATATAGTTAGAATTAGCAAATAATTGGCTAAAAATGAATGACTAATGAGCTGAAATTGTTGGCTAAAGGTAGCACATAAACAATCAGAATACTGAACTGCAACGGCACCAAATAAACAGTTGACACATTTTGCTAAAATAATGCACAGACAGTTAAAATAATAATAAGCTAAAGGTAATGCACGAATAGCTGAACTATTAAAATAGCTAATAATTAGCTAGCAGTGCAGTAGTGCTTAAGGAACTGAAGTAGTTAGCTAAAAGTCATAGCTAAACAGCTGAAATAGTGAGCTGTAACACTGATAAATAGTTTGAATGTAATGTAAAAACAGTTTAAGTCGGTAGAAAAAAGAAAAGGAACCAGAAGGGACTATGTAGCCAAAAGATGACAGCTAGGATGAGCTAACATACGTATAGTTTCTGTTGTTTAAAACAGTGTCTTTCGTACTTCACAATCACGCAGATGGTAGGTTGCATGCCACACTATCTTGGTTAACTTTTTAGGCCTGGACCTAAGATTTAGGCTTAGACAAGGCTTTTAAAAACTGGTCAGGGCTGCTTTAGGTTCTGCTGAGACTTCCGTATGGAACCAAGGAACCAGTGTCCTGTTTCTTGTGCTCTGCCAAACCACCAGAGATGCTCCTGAGGTGGCAATTAACATCTTTTTGCATTTACTTTACTGTGCAGTGCTGCTTCTTCGAACACCACTCTTGAAATCACAGTGTCAGCCATTCAGGGCGCTGTGGGAGCTGAACAATAGGAAACATTTGCGATCCCCCGGGACAAAGAGAGTGCTTATGCTTGCTTACACTCGGACGGCACAACAACAGCTGTGTTTTCTAAAGAAAGGGTGGGGGAGTTAGAATTTTGTTCATCTCTGCTGGGTGCCCTCTTCGCTGTAATAAAACAAGTGAGAGTTGTAATTGCTTTGTTTGACACCTTTCACTAGCTTGATGTTGATGTGGTGTTAGAAGTCACAGGGCATGCTGTGTTTTTGAAAACTTGGTCCTTTGGTGGTGTTTGGGATTTGTACACAATAAAAAAGAAGCACAAGAATGTGATAACGTGAGAGCTGGGAGGGATAAAGAACACGGTACACTTACAAGTGGGCTGACTGCTGGTCACCCAGGCTTGTAGCTTACATCAGATGTCGTGTATTGAGTGAACCACGGGCACTTAGTTAAGCAGTAAGCAGGCAGGAAGGGTTATGGGCCCCTGGAGGCTTTTGCTGACAACCTGAGCTATTACTGCAACTGAACAGTGGTGACCAGGGCCCCACATCTGATTTGTGGGATAGTGTGTGTTCATCTCCGACCCGACGCAGTCCTGTGCACTCCTCGCAGCGTGTTCAGGGTGAGCAGGTAGAGGTTTCTGCGTTTTAATCACAGCCCCTGCTTACTGCACATCCTGTGGGGAAAGATCATAAATCTCCTCTTTCACTCCATCTTCAATTTTTTAAAGTTGTTTTTCTTTTCTTTCTCCTCTACCTTCATTAGCAGCAACCTTGACCCTATCCTGAGCAGTGTGGGCAAGACTACAGCTGCCGCCTGATCATTGCCCACTTAACATGACAAAAAAAAACTACCAAATCATTTAACACAAGTAGATTTTTATTACTTAAAACACATTCGTGTGCTAAATAAATACTTGTCTTATTTTTATACTGAAGTCTTGCTCAAATACGCAAATGGCATGCATGATAACGATGACTCACCGTATGATGAAAATACAGGACTCAAATCCCCCCAATCCAAAACTGTGACCCTCTTCGGATTATCGCACAAACCCTGCAGAGATTTGTAATGCATTTCACCTCCTGGCATTGTTTTCTTCAACTGCATCCTCTATTTTCTGCGTTATTATTTTGTGTTTGGGGTTGCGATAGGGCCACTGACAGTAGAGCGATGCTATAAATGCCAAGGTCAGAGGTTGGAGTCGTGTAATTCATCATTTTCATCTTCTGTGATTGAACGAATACTGGAGCACTCGTACACGATAGTACACTGTCCCGAACCTTATCGTTTTCCTCGCCTCAGTTTTTTCTATTTCTTTTTATCATCCTTCTCCCCCCAGTTTCCCTCATGTAGCTATCACTCCAAACGCCCTTTCTCCTTGGTTTACTTCACCTTTTTTATCTCTCTATGTATCCACTATATCAAATCTTTGTCTGCCGCCCCTCTGTTCCCCCATTCCATAACTTTTTCTCTCACCTTCATCTCACTTCCTTTCCCTTCTTGTGCACTGTCCCCTTGCTCTTTGCTTCTTTCGTCTCACTCCATCCTCTTCATCTAACCATGTCTGTCTGCGCGGCACCATTTTCTCATCTAGGCTCTCTATAAATTCCAGCTGATAATTAGCCAGGGGGTACAAACTGCCTCGGCTTTGTTTGTGGCACCGGGGTCGACAGGACATCCCCGTCTAGCACAACGTGACTTACATAAGCAGCCGAGTCAAAGCGACGACGCTGACCTCAGAGGGACCCGGGAGGCAGGAAGGCTGACTCAAGATTGAGCGATGGAACGAGATGGAGACGGAAAACGACAGAGACAGTTCTTCACTCAAGTCGAGCACCTGATGACCCGAGCATCTGTAGTGTCAGAACTCGTTGGGCAATAGCTCTCATGTACTGTATTTCTAAATAAAAAAACCTTTTATAGTATGCACCTCGGAATTAGACAGAGGATTCATTGGCATAACTGGAATAGTGTAATAATAACTGTAGCGTCTGTACTCAGTCCATGTTCAGAGTCATAGAAATTGATTCGTATATACCATAACTTTAGTCTTTTCCTGCTCATACATGCTTGGAACGATCTTGTCACTGAAGAGGTCGCGCAACGGGATTTCATAACGTGGCTCAAGCACGTTCATCATATGTTTAAACCCCTTGTTTTGCACAATGGAGTAGGGCCTCCAGTCTGCAGCTATAAACACCACAATAGCTTTTGTAATAGCTTTAGCCCGGTTGGATTGGGCAGCAAAGGTATTAAATGCCGCGAACTCCTCTGCTCCTCCACATGGACCGCTAGCGCTCACCATGACTATCGCTTCACAGACTGACCACGCACACCACACGCATACTTTTTTTTTCTTTTTCAAATCTTCGGATCACGTGCGTGCCAAACCGTGGAGTGGGATCGGTTCGGATCACGGATCAACAGTGATCCGTTGCGCCACTAATAAATAAATATATATATAATATGCAGTCTGCAGCTGCAGAGCAATTTCCTCCTCAAATAATTCCTGAATTACTGAGCTGTATCTCCCTCCTCTTTATCGCCTTTCTTTCTCCCTGCCTCTCTTTATTTGCTATAAACCACATCTCCAGACACTTGTTCAATATTACAAGCTTGCATAAATTTTGCCTCAATTTCTACACTTCTCCAACTTTTACAAGCCATCTATTTTCACTGGACAACTTGGACTGAAACCCGAAGCTGTTTCAGCGAAAACCTGGGTATTAACGCAATCCCGTGTGGTAAAGAGCTTTCCATCAAGCCTATAAAGACCTGCTGACATTTATACAGTCAAATATCATTCATGAGGTCCCAATTAACCCGTTTCTCTGTTGTAGCCTTGTCCGTAAATTCCTAAGTATTGCACTGTACCTGCAATGAAGTGATCTAAATCTCAGTGTCTGTATCTGCTGATGCGTTATTCATGTGACAGATTTGCAGCAGATAAGTGCCTCACTTTAGTAGGAATACCAATGAATAAGTGATGCTCTTTTACATCCCCACTGAGTCTTGTCGCGATAAAGGGGGGGGTAAAAAAAGAAAGGTAAAACTGAAGAGAGATGGCAGCTTGGAGAGTGCAAAAGAAACCCCCCTCAAAACACATTAAATCCTGTTTCTTGTTTTTTTCTAACCATTTTCTTCCACTAATCCAGGCCAGCGTCACAGGAGGGCCCAACTGTCACAGGGCGAGAGGCAGGGGACACCCTGGCCAGTCTGTCACAGGGTTAACACAGATGGAGAAGCTCAATTTAGAGTCACAAGTTAGCCTAACCCCATCTTTGTCTTTGGACTGTGGGAAGAAGCCGGAGTATCCAGAGCGAACCCTTTTTGCTGCAAGGTGACAGTGCTCACCCAATATTTTTTGTTTTTGACCAGTATGATTCTGAACTCCAGCTGACCTTTATCTAACTGCTATTACATTTTAATGCATAACAGTAAACCATAATTTTTTTGTGTCTGACAGCTAGGGAAAAAAGCTTTCCTTTGAAGTTCAGCAATAACATATTGCAGCGTAAGACGTCTCATTGGAATCAGGTTAATAGTTTCCCACAGACAACCCTGTGTACAGCCACAAATAATAGAAGACGTAGCAGTCTAACCCTAATTGTATGATGATGAGCATCTTTATGGGTCAGATTCAAAGCGTTGGCAGAACATCAGAGAGGAGGACGAGGAGGACTGGTTTTTGTTGTTGTTTTGGTTGCCAGTGACGTAAGTTGAGGAATAGGAGGTTTTCAATCCCAAATATCTCAGCTTTAATACAGCTAGGGTTGGGCTGGGGTTTGGCTGTTAGCCACAGAGAGTTTCTGAGTCGAGAGGTCAACAACCCAGTGTAGTCTTCAGCTTACCGCAGCTAGAGACTAATTACAGTGCGCAGGGTTGTCTGTGCTCTTTGAAGGGACGTGTACTTGTATTTATTACACGTTTATGTGTACAGCCCTGTGTTTCTGTCTGAAGATGCACTCGTTAGGTGCGCAGATGGTGGATTATCTGTGCTCGTGCATAGGCGCTTATATATGTTTGGATGCATACTGTAAGAGACAGTCGGGGTCTGTTTGCTGTCTAACCTCAAACTAACAGAAAACTTTTCCCCTGTAGGGCTGCTGCTTATTTAAACATGCCTGTACAAAACTTTCAAAACTTGACCTTATTTTGAGGGAACCTCTCTGGCACTAGAACAGGTGGACCCTGACAAGCCACAATAACCCGGGGCTGACAAAGTTTTCTCTTTTCTTTTTCTTTCCGAATTCGCTTGCTTTCGTTTACATCCAACAGCACTGACAGAGCTTCTTTCTCCTTCACTCTCTCTTCGTGTTTCTAGGTAACGATTTGTTCCTGGTAGCCGTCCATGAGCTTGGCCACGCGCTGGGCCTCGAACACTCCAACGACCCCACAGCTATCATGGCCCCTTTCTATCAGTACATGGACACGGATGACTTCAAACTACCAATGGATGACCTGCTAGGCATCCAGAAAATTTATGGTAAGCCTCCTTTTTTTATTTATTTATTTAAAGAGAGCAAAGTAATTTGTTAAGCAGACGCACGACACAGCCAAGTATTAGAATTTATCAGTATTTGGTCTGAGGAGCTTTACAACTTAAAGGGTTAGTCTTCAGACTTTAGCTATCATACAAGCAAGCCAATAACATACCAAGCATTCATAGTCGTCTTCCTAGGACATATCGAGTCTGTAGAGCATGTAAGAGCTCAACTACAAGTAGACTTTCCAACACACCTAACCATATGAAGCTGACAAGGCTAAAGTAAGTCATCGTACCTGGTTTCTTTCACCTGGAGCTCTTGTTTTCTGCCTTATTCCAGCCCACTTACAGCGTTACAGATAATGCACAGAAATAAGATTAAGACCAAGATTCAAATTAAGATTCAAATACTTAAATTGAATTCAATTAAGACCTACATTTTCCGATCGTACTTCATCGTCAGAGCGCCTACAGCACGCATCCCTCATCGACACACATTTGGAGTTGACAGACGCTGATTGAAGAGTGCTTTGTCTTCTCATAAAGCTGATATAGCTCTGGGGCGGCAGTGTGAAATTCAATTTGACGGCAAAGGATTTATGGAAGCACCCACAGAGTTCTTCTTTATTTTTTTCACTCATAGTTGAATTAGTAGATTGCATTGGCAAAATTTTAGTGTTTCTTATCAGTCTAGATACTTGTAATGATAATTCAGATGAGACTGGCTTGTGGAGGAGGAAGCCTTAATGTTTAAATGTGTTATCGGGAGTGCCGACGCTGTCGTCTCAACCTCAGCTTGACATCTAAGTTTGGAAACAACTCGTTGGCGAATGACAGCATCTTTCCTTACAGCTGTCGACACTGTACACCAGTCACACTTTGCTGAATGACTGCGTGCACACACAGAGAACCTGCCATCTGCTTACATGGTTAGGGCACGTCCCTCTGGGAGTGACAGACCTGGGCAAGCGATCAAATCTCTCTTCATCCCTCTCGTGTTTTATTCCTCTGCATTGCCCCTCCCTCCCTCTCCTCTGCGTCGTACCAAGAGTTGAAGGGCAGGACGACTGATGACAGCTCTGCTCTCAGCTTCATACCCCCCCACTCCCCTCGCAGTAATTGGCCTCCATTTTTTTCCGCATGGCAATGCCGGCGCTAGATGTGGTACTAAACAGGAGAAGAGGTGGGAGGTACACAGCTTACATCGACTACAAGGTGATGCACTTAAGGTTGAGTAGGAAAAAAGTGCGACTGGGCCTGTGTGAAGGTGAAGCGGTATAACGAGATGTGAAGGAAATGCGAGTGAATTGGCGTTCATTTACAGCTGCTGGCTTGCAGTCTGGGAGAGTCGGGCACAATCTTACGAGTAACTGTGGGAAGCTAAGAGCTGTTGAGGATCGGTTCACTGCTAGAGTTTTTGGACTTTTTGGCTTTGCTGCTTCTGTTTATTCCTTTAACTCTTTGAACTGTAGTCACAAAAAACACTGTAAAGTGCAACTGATATGTATTGAGTTATGTGATAAAACGTTTGGCATCTTGAAACTGTAAATAATAAAGTACAGATCACATTCAAACCTATAGATGTGGCATTTCTGTCATGTAATCTTTTTTTTTCTTCCTGGACAAATCCCAATGTTCTCACTGGGCTTTGAACTTAATGACTTCCTGCGTTCTCAGAGCCCACTTCCTTTTTACAGAAGCAGCAGATTTCAGGCACCACTGACATTACAGCTGATAATGATGTCACTGACTGGGATGAAAGAAACAAACATTAATGTTAAAAAATTAATGTTATTCAGATCATCAAGCCATAATTGTATTGAAATTCAGGTGAACCCCTTAAACTGATTCATCAGTAAAAAATGATTTAAAAGTTTAGAGTTTTAAGACCTTTAAAGAAAACAAAATGAGCTAAATCTCATTTTACATAAATAACAAACGCGTAAATCTGCCTTAAACTTCTAAATGGCCAGATGCCCAACAAGAGCTGGATTAAATTTAAAAAGTCTCACATGTCTTTTCGTTTGGGCCTCGCTAAATCTTTGTTTCATTTTTTATTTTTCCTCTAAACCAGAAGCATGACCACTATCCTATGTCATAATTCCATATGAACAATAAAACACTCCAATATTAATATTCTCAGTTTATATATATGGAGTTCACTCTTTGCACATTTATATCTTTAACCACACTAGCATGCTAAAAACAGGCATCAACATATCCACGTTGCTAGTTGGTATATCCATGTAGATTGGCTAACATATCAGTAGTGACCCTGGAGTCAGCTACAGCAATAAAACTATCCTTTACTACTCCACCATGACTGTCACGTAATACTTCTGAAGTTTCTCTGTCACACAGTCCTCCTTCTGTTTCTGCACTTACATCTTTTTACATCCTGCTTATGGCTTTAGTAGCAGGAATGAGAGGTCAGCGGCAGGTGAGGTAGTGGTTAGGGAATTGCAACATGAGAAGATGGAACCACGATGCAAATCGAGCCAAATATCGATAGTATCGATACCAACGCTGGTATCAGTATCGGATCGATATTAGTGTGATAGGATGGGGTTTTTTTCTTTCTTTCCTCTAAATTCAGTATGTAGCCCACTAAAAAAATAAAATAAATACCTCAAACATGCACTATGAAAAATGTCAGAACCTTTTTGTGTTGAATGTTTTACAAATGAGCTATATGAACATGAACTACGAGTGGTTTATGAATGAATTCTGTGGTTATACAGTTGCTTGTAAAGGATACTTTGAAAGGCTCTCCAGGCTCCTTTGTTCTTAGCCTGCATTGCTGGTTTTCATCTGTGTTCCATTAATATCTGTAAGTGTGGGAAGTTCGCCTCCCACACCCACACCATGGAGTTCGCTGATTAGATTCCTGGTTTCAAGTGCACAGATCGGTGTAATTAGCTGATTGGTCCAGCCAATCACCACAGCACTGGTGTAACACGTGTAAACACACGGGCCACCTGGACATCTCCAGTAAATTAACGACAGCCAGATGCTGAAATTACAGGGTGACCAAAAGAGCCAAAATCTGCCAAAAAAAAAAGCTGTGTTTAATTTTTCTTGTCGTCGGTTTACCACAATGTAGCTGTGAGTACACATTTGCCTGTTTGTTTACGCGTCCATCTGACTGTGAATCTCCCCCATGCTTACATAACTTCGGAGTACTTTGGCTCCACTAATCTGGGATGTATTTCAGGGGATTAACTTCAGTCAGTGAATGGAATCACTCTCGTGTAGACCCGCTGATCAGTTTTGTGGACTGGCTGATGGCTTAATCCTGCGATTGTCTGGTTTGTCACCTACAGATGGATGACACATTAAAGGAAGAGCCAACGTAAAATGTCTAAGTAGCCACTACATGTTGCCAGGACAGCCTCAGTGTGCCTTGGCATTGATTCTGCAAGCCTGTGAAAGTCTGCTGAAAGAATGGAAGGCCATTAAAATCATACATTTTATCTGATTAAGGTGAGGTCTTTCTGACACGTTATGGGCTGAATATTGGTCTCTGTTGGCAGACTGTAGTGATCTACGGATCGAAACGTCTACCTGCAGAAAGCGTCTGCTGCCAGATGGAGGCTAGCGTGCCAAGTATGTGGTGTTATTGTTGGTCCAATCAGTCGGTAAAGTTATAAACACAAAGAGCTGATGTGAAACCGAGCATCTGTGCTTTTAAGACTGCAATTTTTTATCTTTGGAAGTCTGCATGGGATCTTGTTGCCACAGGCTGAAAACAACTCTAGTAAGCTCTGCGTAGGCAAATACCTGCGCAAATTGACACAGGCGCAGTACCATGGAACAAGCGTTAGTCTTGTCACAGTCTTGTCTTCCTCGGTCTGTCTGCACCTCATACCCTTACAGTCACAGAGTGCGTTAGTCATGCAGCGTCATGTCTTATCCGTTATTCATAGGCAAAGCCCACTTGTTATTAGCCACTGCCTCAGCGTGCATCACTCCTTTCCCCTTATCACGTACAGTAATTCATGAATTTGAAACGGCACCCAGGCATGTCTCTGGCAGGTCTTCACATGATCTACATTTTTAAAACCTAATTCTGCTAGGCCTTGTTTTTTTGTGTTTTTATCCTCCTTAGCACATGAAATTATGCTTTGCTAAGCTGAATCTCTAAACTTGGCAGCGTTAACATCTACCCACTGATTTCCGCATGACCTCATCTTGTTTATCTGTGGACTCCTTTCTCTCTCATATCTTTGTTGAGTCCTCGTTGGCAGCCTTCATCACTTCTTACCTTTGTTTGTTTGGGGTTTTTTTGTTGTTGTTTTCTTTACAAGTGGCAACACTAAACTTGGCTTGAACATTCGTTTCTCCTCCAAGATTAGAGTGCTGGTTAGCTTTAACTGGTGAAGTAATGAAAAAGCGAAACAACATGTTGCAGATACATATAAGATGTATTTCTCTGACTCCCCGCAGGGCCGCCCGATAAACTCCCTCAGCCCACCAAGCCTTTGCCAACGGCGCCCTCTCCTCGCTCCCATCCTCCTTCGGACCCCCGTAAACAAGACAGGCAGACGCAACTCCCAATGCTGCCTACGCGACCGTCGCAGCCCAATGCTAAACCCAACATCTGCGATGGAGGCTTCAACACCCTGGCCATACTGAGAAGGGAGATGTTCGTCTTCAAGGTAAAACAACAGCATGTGATATCAAAACAAAGCTGGGGGCTTTTCACGTTTGGTTTGTTTCCAGCAATCTCAAGTTTTTAACCCGAGAGCTGTTTTTTGCTTTTACCAATAGCCTGGATCTCTTAGTGTGTGGGGAGCACAGAAATCATTGTTCCCAGTCCAAATCATCACTGTGCTAGAAGAGACTTCATCCCTGCACAATACTTCTGGGTGTAATGCATAACTTGACTAGCTGATAACACCAACAAAAGAAGAACCTGGCCCTACAGTCTATCTCTGTTAGTCTTAATTAAGACCAACAGAGAAAAAGTGCCTGTGGGGGGAGAGAGAGGTGTAGTTCTAAAAAGATTTTTACAAATCCTATAAATATTTTATTAAATATATGAAAACACAAATTAATAATAAATAAATGAAAATACTACTAACAAGAGAGCTCAATTTCAGACTGATAGCAGACCGATTTGGTCTTATGGTAGGATTTACGACAGGTCATAAGGTCAGTGTTGGCATGCTCAACAATCTCATTTTGCAGCAAGAAATAACTAAAGTAGAAAACTTTATCTTATCGGATTAAACAGATATTGACAAAGTTTAACTTTGAGGATATAATCTCCATTTGAAACAACAACATCGTGAGTAAATATGTATTATAAATATGTGCGAGAGCTATTATATGTGTAATACACAATATTACATCAAATAGAATCTAATATGTGCATGCTCATTTTAAATTGATTACATCCTGTGTTTCTTATCATCAGTTACTTTTTTGGTTTTGGTTTTTTTTTAAAAGTTGGGTTGTAGTTAAATGCAGAATAAATTGCTTGTGAGTTTGGAGGATTATGTAAATATTATTACCTAAATGGGAGCTTTTTCTGC
This sequence comes from Etia nguti, assembly GCA_015106755.1. Lineage (NCBI taxonomy): Eukaryota > Metazoa > Chordata > Actinopteri > Cichliformes > Cichlidae > Etia > Etia nguti. Next base: position 42,967 of record VUQG01003549.1, read on the forward strand.
TAATCTGCTTCATGTTTAGCATGTGCATAGTGTGGAAAAACTTCACTTGATGGTAATATACGTTATTTGACTTTGGAAAGTTGGCTGGTTCAGGTTTTCCGGTTTCACAGTGCTGTTCTAGCTTGTAGAAATACTGTGGAACCTCTTCTGTTCTCTTGAATCTATTGCCTCTGTATTTTATCCCATTATTAAAGAGGCTTATGTGTCTGAAGGAAGACTTCCTAGTTAACTCGGGGTCTATTGAACTAGAATTTACAAAGAAGAAAAGGCATGCCATGCACAGTAGAATACAGTTTCTCCTTCTCTAGAGAAGCTCAGCTTGGTTTTCATGCCAGTACAAGAGAAAAAACACACATCTTTATCCTTGGTCTTAGCTTGTGAGAGCAAGACCTTGGCAACATGCAGTAAGGAACAGAGAAAAACCCTGGGGCTGCACAAAGCTGTCCTGTGTTCTCCACAGAAAGGAGAAAGAGTCCCTCTGATGCTTTATGTGAGTGTGACTGTATTTTCTGTGGATATAAATAGACAGTATTCATTGGTTAAATAAGAGACTTGTGGAGCCAGAGTAAAACCAGTTTTTGTCCTCTCTGCACCCCTCGCTGCAACTTTCTTCTTCTTGATTCAAAAATAAATTTAAAAAAAGGACTCGTGGAGCTGAAGCTGCTACCTGTAGGGATATTTACCCAAAATTAGACTCGAAGCCCACACTGAGCCTGGTTTGGCTGTGGAAACAATGTCTGCTTGTCACAGTAGTCTAGTCCAGCCCCTCTCTTTCACATGGTGCCTGCAGCAGCAGCTACTGTCAGCCTTCATTACTCCCAGGGCCACAGCCTGGCCTGATGGAGTGATGAGGATCATGAGATTTCTACAGAGCTCAGAGGTAGTGCTGAGATAAAAAAGATGTTCAGCAATCAGCCAAATGCTTTATGACTTTAGGAAGTGAAGGAGAAAGGCTCTAAATATCTATGTCCCAGCGATCCCAGCGTCTGAAATTAAAATGCGGTGCACTGCTGCAGAAGTTGCCCAGTCTTAGTTTATCACGTTGGTCCTATCAAGCATGACTTTGGTGTTGTTTAAATCTAATCTGTTTATATATCCAAGCATTGTTTTTTCTCAATCTACATGAATATTTCATTCTTTTTTTTTTTTACATTTATGGCTACTTGCATATATTTACCTCTGCCAAAGAGGTTATGTGATTGGTTTAGTTTGTTTGCAGCATTTGTTGGCAGAGGTGGGGCTTGGCCCACAGATTTTATTTATGTATTTATTTATTACAATTAAATATCAATTAAAATAGGAAAAAGCTGTGAGAAATCATCCTCATATCCATAAGAAGGTTTCACACACAAACCTGGATTCAGCTATTCTTCTGGATCAAGAGACTCGATTGATGCTTGGTGTCGAATTTTCAGCCTTGGCGGAAGGTGCATGTGCTCTGCTGCTTTGCTGTGAGGACCTAAAACAAGGGATGTCATGATTTTATTATTATGAGCCAACCATTACATAAACCTCACACCTTTAAATTGTAGGATATTGTTGATCTCAGCCCTGTGCTGAAGATGTGCAAAGCACAAAATAATCTGCCTCTAAACTGTAGTCAGAGGCTCTTTAAAATTCCAGACTTAAAGTATGAACTTAAAGGAAATGGTATGTTTAAAAGGCAGGGGTCAGGGTAAATATTGAAAAGATGCATTTCTGTAAAAGGGGTAAACGTCCTTGGCAGTTGTGATGAGGACTTAAGATTTTTTAGTTCTCTGCAAACAAGATAGCTCGGAAAAGCTGTGAATGAATTCTGACAGAACTTTGTAGAGGTGTCGAGGGGCTTCATGTTAAAATTTGGCTTACATCCACCGACGTCTTCAAGCTCATCCTCATGATTTATTGGTGGAAAACTGACAAAAAGTAACTTAGAAACGATGATTCTTAGTGTGGTGTGTATTGTCAGCATATAGTAAGTACTGTATAAGGATTTAAAATGGCATGTCACATTTGACCTCTGACCTCTCCTTTAAAGCCAATAGATTAATCTGAAGGTCAAAGTGATAATAATGCTACTTGGAACTATTGAAACCTGCCATTATTTGTATTTTACACTTTCAAATAAAAGAATCATTATTATTATTGTATGTTCCTCAGCCAATAGCTCTCCATGATGCAATGGACCTGCAGAGATGTGATGGTTTGTTGGAAGTGAGCTCATTTTAGCAAACAGATATTAAAACGATAAGAAACTTTTTGATGAAGTCATATTTCAGCTGTTTCTCTTGTGTCGCACTTGCTGCTCATCTGTGTACACTGCAGCCTTGTTTTGTTACGCGTCATTTGGCATAGTCCTGCCACTTTTCTATTAAGCACTGCATTATCAATTATTTCATAATTCACAAACTCTGTAACGTAAAGGGCTGTGATGTATGATCGTTTATGTGCACAGTGCTTGAAAAACAACCCGTATGCAAAAGACATCATGTTTGCAATTTGTCTAAGTTAATGATAGTGTGCTAAATAAGCAGGGGAACCTGTAATTGCTCGGCTTAAGTGGGCATCCACTTATGTTAAATTGGCATGGTGCTTCCATTATTTTGTTGGCTTTCAGCGTTTCGCTGGCACCGGCTCACATTTTCCTAAACATCCCGGGGAGCGGAGGGGAAAGATTTGCAGAACACATGTAAGCGTAGCTGTAAATCCACTGTGTTCACATCGTTAAGACCACCAGCAATATCAGAGTCATGATGATTTGTTCTCCCCTCAGAGTAATCTGCGTCTCAGCCCGTGAATCAAGTGTGTTTAGTGAAGTGAAATGAATAAGGGATCACAGGTTTGACTTGGATTCCCTCTCCAAGTGTGCTATTCTGGAGGAGCAGGTGGTCCTAATATTTCTTGATTCTCAGTGAGTATTTTGCCAACTTTCTGCGAGCAGACTGACGTATCGTGTTAACGCCTCTTTCCTCCTGGTAGATGAAGCTGCCCAACTGTAAAACAGTTTATCTGGAATCATAATTAGAGATGTTTGGATTACTCCGGAATCTGATAAATTCCCTTCAGAACTAGCCAATGTACACGCACGAGTCTACAGACTGGCTGCAGTGATGGCTCGCTGAGTTTTCAGGGTTTTTTAACTTCACAAGGCTGATTTGTTCTTTACTTGATTGTTCGATTGATTCCTTGCTTGGTTACTTTGCTCTGCGAGTCCATTTGGCCCCGCATAACTGGGTTGTACTCACCATCCCAGCTTGATTGTTTTGGAAAACCAGAGGCCAGTCGATGCCAAGTCATTATAGCAGAGATCTCAGCGGTCCCGCCGCCCCTGAGGTCCACAGGTGGTCCAGCAATGTAAAGTAGGGAGCTTTAAAGTGAAGTTGATCTGGTGAAATTCACTGGGAGCAGTGAGGTTTTCAATGCAATTTCATTGTTGATGTGCATCATAGTAGGCTTTTGCAGCTCATTGTTAGGGCAATTCAGAGCTTGGATTTCTTTTTACATGGACCAATTGGTCTACAAAAGGAAAAATAGGCTACAGGTAAAAGTATTGTTGTATTTATAATGATCATTCAGAGCACAACTCTGATGAAGGTGTGTGCTGAAACTTTGAATATCGCTTGTATTCAGTTTTAAAAGATACATAGGAGGCTACAGGCATGTATATTGCTCTCTCAGCCATTTATATGCAAATGGAACAACTCTTATCAATTTCCCAGGATATTTGCGATAATCACTGTCAGATGCTCATCAAACATTTTTGCTGTTCTAGACCTTCAAAAGCTCACGGAGCAGGTATTCTTAATGAGTGGCACTAAAACAGCAGCAGAAAATGGTGAATCAAGGGCAATAACGGTGCCGCGAAGAGACAGAGGTTACAGTTTGTAGAAAATATTCACATGTTCCACCTGTGAATTTACAAGGCAGAGCAGATCATCAAAGACTCGCTGGGAAAAATGTTTCACATTCACGTAACGTTACAGATTCAGGATCGTGCTTTAATAAAATTCAGGGCTGAGATTGTGACTGATGTCACAATTGATTGTGACTCTTTACGACGCAGATGTCGTTGTTATAAGGCAGAATCCTGGGATAGGCTAGTCTTTCAAGCAGTGCTGAAAGATGTCTGATTTATACGGGTTAACATTAATCTACACAGCCAGGCCGGGAGTCATGCTTGTTAAAGGTGGTTTTTTTACGGTGGCTCATTTTTCTTTCCTGGTGAGGTGACACGGGGTCACCCAGGGTTCACTAATGACTTCACAGATCCAGTGTCAACGGTAAATGTCCCGTAAAGCTACAAAGTTACTGTTTCTTTTTTTTAAGGTCGCAGCCACTTCAGGTTCAGCTTTCTGTGAACCCACAGGCCATATGCTATCCCACCGGAGCTGGAAGTAGCACACACATTCATGTATATGCATGCGTACGCCGGTGAAGAGTGCTTTCTCGGGCTTTAATTGCAACCAGTTTTCTCCCGCTGTACCGCAAACGTGCCCGCGTGTGACGCTTATGCTGTCTGACAACAAGCAGACGAAAAAAAAAGTTTCCAGGAGTTCGTTCAATTCCCATCAGGCTTGGATTGTAGTAAAATATGGATGGAGAGTTTGGTTTTAGGTTTATGGCTCACTGCTGTCTTGTCAGTTTTTAGAGGCAGAAAATCCAAACAAGGATTTGGGGATTTTAACTAAACATTCTCTACAACATGCTTTTCTTATAGCTGCAGTGTTGCCTTTATGGAGGAAGAATCCAAAACAAGGATGCAAGGATTACAAAAAGTGAAATTACTATGCTCATGCTTTTCTTTGTGCTATAAGGTCTCCTTTTTCCCCAAAGTAGTTTTTATCCTTAAAGCTAATTTTTTTTATTAAAGCTCACTATTAAACCTCTCTGTGAAAGCGGTGCTATAGAAATTGTTGTAGCTCTTGTTAGATGATAGTTTAAATCTCCAAATTCATTTTACCCACTGTGTCTCTGCTGTCATTTAACAGTGACTCATTGTGTTCAGACACTTGTAGCTGCATTACATGGACACGATTAGAGCCTTTTGTTGTGCCCACATGCAGGTATATGTTTTTTCCCCTGCAAGTCTATATATAAGCTTCCACCCAACACTCGACACACTAATGCTTTCATCTACTCTAGCTTCCATTATTGGTGCGTTGCCCGGCTCACAGCATAGACATATAATAATGGAAACTACCACCCCTCTCGCCCACTCACTGAGGGACATTTCCTTCCTTCATGTGGACAGATATAGAGCAGGGGATTCTGGGATGCCGCGGGGCGCCTTGCTATTCAGGATTGCCGATGCCGGAGCCACACTCCTTGACTCTGACATCCATTAATGAGAACGCAGTGGCCAAATGGGCAGTAAGCTGTCGTGTCTTCTTAATATCTTTTTCAGCAGTGGAGTGAAAAACGAGAGAGAGAATCCAAAAATAGCCCTCGTCTGGAGTGGATTTTTAATGCCACCAATTCAGTTTTCCGACAATTGTAAGACTGCTTCTTTTTCAGGTGTCCTGAGAATTCAAAGAGAAAGAGAGATGAAGAGCTGAGCACCGCTCTCGTGTCTAATTTTAATCTAAAGCCTCTGGGTGATTAGCTTAGCTTAGTTTAACTGAGCAGAAAGATGAGAAGCAGGGGGGAAGCAGCCAGCTTGGGGATGCTCAAAGGTAACAAACCCCCTACCAGCACCTCTGAATTTCACTAAATAATGTGTTATGTGTTGTCATTTGTTTTAATCTGTACCCACATTCCAGTTTGAAATGTGCCGGCCACTTGCCCATTTTCTAATCTTTATGTTAAGCTAAGCTAACTCTCTGATCTTTTTCCCTTACCATATGTTTAATGTCGCCTTGTGAGATTGGTACCTAAGTACTTTAAAGCAAGAATGTCAAACTCATTTTATATCGAAGGGTCACGTACGGCCCACTTTGATCTTAGGTTGGACAAGACGACTGAAACTCGACTTTCTGTCAGCATAAAGACGTTTAACAACTAATTTAATCCCTGAGACATCTTAATATAAGATAAAGAAGTGTAATTTCAACAGCACATCTCAGCTTTTCTGCATTATAAATGTATAAAATTATAGAAAAAGTTCTGCTCACTAAGCAGACTGCCCCGTATTTTTAAAACATTATGTTTTTGTTGATTGATAAAAATGTTCTCTTTTTTTTTTTAAACAACATTTCTACAGCAGATGGTAAAAAAACAGCAACTTTTCAGTTATTTTATGGTTTATGTATTGCTTAGCTCCTTTGAAGTAGCAAATACAGGTACAAATTTATGCCGTCCATCATATTTTCCATTATAGCCATTGCTGGGCCAATTCTAGCCCCCCAGGCCTTATGTTTGACACCCCTGCTTTTTAGCCTTTTTAGCAGCGGCAAATTTCCCATGATGACATAGTGTTTCCCCAAACATAAACACACCTAGTTAAAATAAACAGTTGCAATTGTTGTTTCCCATGAAATCACTTTTTGTTCGCTGAAAAATACGACTGAAGTTTATTTCAGAGTATAAAATTGCAGAAACTGATAACACAGCCAGTCATTTTGGCAGTTTGATGCCGGAGCTGCTAAACACCGTTCTGCACTCTTGACTTTGGGGATGGAGGCTTACATCGTGCACAGAGTGCTGCGCTGACATTTATTGGATTGGAAAATGTCCCCACAAAGATGAACTGTAAAGCTGCCATATTAGAATTAAAAACTAATGGAAAGAAAGATCTGCAGGTTGAGAAGTGACAGCTGCCGTGTTTTGTTGCGCTGATGAAGGTCGCGCTTCATTATTTACAGCAGTTACAGTTACGTCCCTGCAGTTTTGCTTCTTGGCCTTCAACACATGAAGAAGGTGTACAAAATGCACCAGCGCACATGTATTTAAAAAAAATCTTCTAGAGTTTAGTTTCTCAGCGAACAGAGTCGATTTCGGCAAGAGCGCCCAGATAAATAACTGTGACCTTAATCCTCATCCGCCTGAAATATTTGCACCCATGCTCTGCTGACGACTCAAGCCGAGTGCGTGCGTCATGATAGACGAGTGAGAGGTCAACGCGGCTGTCATCCAAATATCACTGTGTGTCATATTCTCACCTCTTCTCACGGCACATAAACACAAAAGGCGGCAGCAGATGCTTACCCACGGCTGACGTGGAGGTTTTTAGGTTTAACCTCATTTTTACACAAAAAATTCGAAAAAGCGTTGATCTCTCGGAATAGCTTCATTGTCTTCACTTGTTGTTCTTTGCTAATAACAGGGCGGTCTCCTTGCTCTTTTGTCCTTTCCAGAAAGACTTCATGTCGGTTCTTTTCATGTTCATTGATTGATAAGTATTTATGCAGTGTTCAATGATTTGAGTCACTTCTTAAATGTGCCGTGTTCTTGTTTTTCATTCCTGTGTTGGCGCTTTACGTCGGGGCAAAGTCTGTAAATCATCAGCCTCGAACTTTCTAAGAGTCTGATTGAGTCATGCACCCAACAGGCCGCTGTGAAGGGTCGGCGTGACAACGCGTAGTGTAATTCACACGAGTTTTTGTTTCAGCCCGGCTCACACAGATTAGTGATGCTGAGTTGTTTTGGATCTCTGTAATGGTTTTTTTTGCCCCTCTCGCTTTCTAATCGTCTCGTGTCACTTGGTTACCATTTTATGTTGTAATTTTATGGTCGTTTGCATCTCTAGTCTTTTTATGATTTTTTTGGGGGGATCTCTGAACACGTCTGACATCACTTTGCTGTTGTTGTTGTGTTCTCTTTGTGGTCATTTTGTGTCACTTGGTTGTTATTTTACGGCTGTTTTGCATCTTTTTGTGTAACTTTATGTTCACTTTGCATGCTTTTCTAATCATTTTGCTTACACATCCGATTGTCTTGGATTTCTGTATATCTTGTACTACATTTTTTTTTTTGTTCTTTTGCCTTTCTTTCTAATCTTTTGGTGTCACTTGGTAGCCATTTTGGATGTTTTTTGTAGTAACTGTGTGTGTAATTTTATGATTTTTTGCATCTCTTTGTTGTCATTTCATGTTTTTGTGGCTGTCTGGGCACATTTGGCTTCACTCTGTTGTTGTTTTGCGTCTCTTTGTAGTCATTCAGTGTAATTTTATGGCTGTTTTGCGCCTCATTTTAGTATTTTGTGCCATTCTCTAGTGATACTTGAGGCTGTTTTTTTGTAACCTATTGTTTGTTTGTTGAATCTATCAGTCATCGATAATCTTCCCGACCCCTCCTGGCTGGTGGCAGACACCAGGTCAGGTTTAAATGCTGTGGTGGGTCAGAGCTGTTAAGGTGGAACGATGAGGATCCGAGCATTAATTAGGCACGCAGTTTTAGTCTTGATTGCTGATTGGTGTCTCTGCGTAATGATTATTTGCCAGTCATCTTGAGGCAGAATCCTTATGAATTAATGCGCTAAACAGATACCTGTTCATTTCAGATTTAATGAAGTGCAAAGTGCTCTCCATCGTGTGTGTGTGTGTGTGTGTGTTTTGTTGATTTGTCAGCTCAGCAGGTCAGGTACTTCATGCAGTACACCAATGTGTTGTGCAGTATTGATTTTGCCAACAAAACACTCGGTTCAGCAGTTGGCGAGGCAGTTTGTGATCCGCTTCGCAAACTTTCCTCAGCACAAAAACTCATCGGTAGAACCTGTTTTTTATTTATCCAGGAGTGCAGACTTTATATTCCTACAGAAACCAGATTTGAATTCAGCCTCATCGCTCTGAATGCATCATCATGTGCCATGAGACGGTATACGTGACAAACCCCGCACCGCCCTTTTCCTCAAAGCGGAGAACGGTGTAATATTTCCATCTTTCGCTAAGACTGAACTCGCTCTGATTATTCTGAACGTTCCTGTAATTTAGAAGCGCCTGCTGAAATTTTCTACAAGTCTGTTCGCCCGAGCTTTATTTTCAGAGTGGGAGTGGGAAGTTAGGGCGGGCGGGAGAAAGAACATTTTCCCTTTTTATAAAGTCAAAAGGATTCAAATGGCTCGGATTTCACAGTTTTGATCTGTTTTCAATTACTAGGCCGGGCCGCGTACAGAAGAAAATGCTGAACAACTGAAATCTATGGAGGCAGTAGGTATGGAGCGAGAGTGGGAGAGGGGAGGAAAAAGCAGAGGAATTGGAATGAGAGACAAGGGGAAATGAAAAGAAAGAGGAGGACGAGTCCAGGGAGAGTGCAGAGTCCCAGAGAAACAATTGGATTAGACAAAGAGAGAGAAAGAGAGCTGTGCAGAGAGTCTTTGATAAATTGGCTGTTTATTTAGCTTTCGCTGTGAATGAGGCAGGGTGCGATGATATGTTGTCTCCCCTGCATCCCTCACTACGAGGTCGGGCTTATTGGCCCGAGCGCCCAGCGTGTTAAGGAGGTGCAATTGGCCATTCATTGCCAAAGGGTGGGACATCTTTCTGAGTCCTAATGGCTTTTGCAGCTGTGTCTCTCCCCGGCTCCCTCTGTCATCAAGTTTCATCCAACATCAAAAAGACACACCTTCCACTTGGCCACACTCAACCCCCCCCCCCCCCAAAAAAAAAAGAAAAGAAATCAGACTCCCTTTGCTCCTCATAAAGCTCCTGGCTATCACTTTTGCCCCTGTTACTTCATGGTTTTCCCAGTATGTTCTTCAGGCTCTGCATGTGTAGCGACAGTCGCCTAGGCTTTCCAGACAACCTGAGAAAGCACATGTGCGTTTTAAAAGCATCACGGCTGTCACCAGCAGGCTTTGTTGTATGAGCAGCAAAGCAAGGCGCTGGCCTGAATTCAGCGTATCAGATAGATTTACTGCCAGCTGTGTGACTATATGCAGAATTCCTTATAGCTGTAGTTTGTTTTTTTTTTTGTTCTTAGATCAGGGCAGCGTGTTGTTTGGTATCTTAGAAACATTCAAGTGCATTTTTTCCTACTTGGTCTTCTGATGATTTTTTTCACACATGCGTGCGTCTTATTCTCTAGAACACACTCCTGGATTCTTCGCGTGATTGCTGCTGCGCTGAAAGAGGAAAGTTAAATCTGTGGGCTTTTTGTTTTGGTTTTGGTTTTTGTGGGAGGTTTTTTTGGCCAAAAAGGCCTTTACAGGATGACAGCAGGCATCATGCTGGCAACTTAGTTTTCTAAAGGTGTCAGACCTAAGAGGTTATCATTTATTCCTAACATAGTCCTCTGTTCCCTTTCAGGACCACTGGTTTTGGCGGGTGAAAGATAACTCTGTAATGCAGGGATACCCCATGCCCATCAGAATGTTCTGGAGAGGCCTGCCGCCCAAGATAGACGCAGTCTATGAGAACAGCGAGGGGAAGTTTGTCTTCTTCAAAGGTGAGGCCTTTACACTCTCCACCACCATCACTGTTTAGTAAAGCTCTTTTTCATTACAGGCAAAGCATCAAATAGCTTTAATCTGATCCTGCAGTGTTGTAGCCCAGTTGCCTCCGTGCAGTCCCGGCTTACAGTAGCTCCATGTCTTCTCTGTTATCCCCACAAGTCATCGTCTTTTATAAGCTGGATGCTCATTCCTCCTATATTTGATTTCCATGTGTGTATGTTGAGAATAGAGAGGGTTTTTTTTCAGTCTCCAGCAGTAACAGCATATGTTGTCATGCTCCCTCCAAGCACTGCACTGATCCTATCTGTGTATGAGTTTAGTGCAAGTCTGGGGAGGATTAAAGCAGTTGTTTTGCTTTGGTAGGAAAGTTTACCACAAACAGTTTTGCCTTTTAATAATGCATATGTTGCATTTTTCTGTTCCAGTGATATATTTTCATATAAAATCTTCCACTGTACTTTAACATAATCTGTACGCATGCACAGGTCTTGGAAATCACTGCCACAGCATGTGCAAGGAGAGCCTCGCCGCTTGATGAGACCTGATTTAAATTTTACTGAAAAGATTTGTCTACACATTCAAATCGAGACTAAGCTAGCCCCCAAAACACAGAGCTTTACGACTAATTATGTCTGAAGCTGCACAGCCACTTAAAAGAAGCAGCAAACAAACACGGTCCTCATATTTGCATACACACAGAGAGGACGCGAGGCAGAGAAAGGCGGGGAAGGAAGGGTGTTGATGAAAGGAGATGTAGGTACGCAGCGAAAGTCTGCTGGGATAAAAAAACTACAAATTTTCTCTCAAACCCGGTTCTATTTTCAACACCAAACAATTCCTGGAAATGCAGACTGCTGGTCCCGGGTGTGCCACGAGCTCTGCGAGTTTGATTTCGCTGCCTTCTCCTCCACCCTGCTCTTTACCGGGCAGCGGTAGAGTTAGAAAATTCATACTAACAGAATGCCTTTTTTCATTTGAACACACGCAGCTGATTTCCCAGAAGGCCTTGTTCTGACTGTCACCATTTGGAAGAAAAATTAGGAAGAAAGTCGGTCAGAAAGCAGAAGGCGGCACTTTAACTCCTCGTCTAACCAGGCGTTTTGAATATACTCTGAACAGCTCTCGTCTGATGAATTCTCTTAAAATACATCCATAGATGGGGACGTTGGAGTCTGCTTTGGCTGTCGTGGCTGAGACACTGATTAGCTTAGTGCTTTTTGGGCAGGTCGGGAAACAGACACAGTATACATTAAGAGTGTGCTCTTCGTTACTACGCCAATGTCAGTGTATTAGTTGTTTCCCTCGCTGAATTCTTCAGAGACACGAGAAGTTCAGCATGAATTTTAAACGCATCAGTCGAACCGGGCCTGCTGTGTGGATTGCTAATCAGGCTATATGCCCTTACAGAATTACCATTCACAGTTTGGCAACACCATGCAGGCAGATTTAGAAGAAGAGTGTTTTACATGGAGAAATGTTTGATTAATAAGAACCTGTGTTGTGAATTGAAATTAAATTAATCAGATTAGCATGGGCTTTTGCAGCTTTACTCGGAGGCACCCTGCATATGCACAGCACACATATAGGAGTATGTATTTTCCTCCTGGGAGGCAGGATCCAATCAGAGCTTGATTGGGGCTTTTGTGTCAGAGGACAGACAAAGCTACTCCCTACATCTAAATTATGCAGACATGGCTTATATTGTTTTATTTCAGATTAAGAGCAGAACAATACACGAGCTTGGGTAATGTGGTAGGTTTTTCTATAAAATATGGGCGTGGCTTCATTAAACCTGCATTCTTTCTAATGACCAGCAGGGGGCAACTTTTCTTGTTGCAGGAAGAATAAAGGTCTGTAGAAATCTATGGGAAAATTATGAATTTGATAGTTTCAAGTCTTTCTAAATATAACCTGATATTCATTTGGCAACCTATGGTCCTCACTAGAGTCATAAAAGATAATAAAGTTGGGTATGCTGTAGTGTTTGGCCTTCTTTATTACCAAATAAATTTGAAGGGTCCCTCAGTTTTTGAGTGATACTTACCACTCACTCATCACGTCCAATTTTTAATCACTTAGAGATGATCAAAACTCTCACATTCAGTTTGAGCTGTAGGCTGGACCATTGTACCACCAGTCTTGCCGTGTACATTGAATTTTAAATTAAAAATATCATTGAATTCACTCCCAACCCATTTTGGCAGATGGTCGCCCCTCCCTGAGCAGGGTTCTGCTAAATGTTTCTTCTAGGATCCGCTAGATTTTCTGCTAGATGTTTCTTCCTGTTAAAAGGGAGTTTTTCCTTCCCACTGTTGCCAAGTGGTTGCTCAGAGGGGGTCGTTTGATTGTTGGGGTTTTCTCCATATTGTTGTAGGGTCTTTGAGGTGACTGTTGTTGTGATTTGGTGCCATATAAATAAAATTGAAATTTATTTCAAGTTTGAGGTCATGGTGCTGGTTACAGTTATATACAGTAAATACAGGTATTTGGTATCCTGCTTATGTCTGAGTATTTTTGTCATCAGACATTAAACACAAGGCTCTCTTCCTGTGTGGTATATAGGGCTGGGTTTCAATGATCGATTTTCCGATTAAAATTGATTCTAGCTTGAATAAAGCGATATCGATTCATAAAAATCCTGAATCGATTTTTAAATATAAATGTATTTTGCCAGAAACGCCAGGATCTCAGGTTAAAGCTTTCATTTCAACAACCACCAAACAGCAAAAACAGTAAATGAGAGCAGATAAACTTATTCCACACAAAGACGTAAACACAGAGCGCGGACCCGACGCATCAGAATCCGTTAGATGTCGGCTTTCTCACCCGATGGCACGTACACGGACACACCGTTGTGTTTTTTTTGTGAGAAATGGGGGTTATGTTGGGTTTATGTTCGGTAGCAGCAGTCAGCACTGTTCCTGCTCCGTAGGCGCAGTTTTAGCAGTTTTTAGTTTTATGAGCGAATATCTGACAAACTTAGAATCTTCATAGACTGTGTGGTTGTTTATTTTACGTGGAAAAGTCTGCGATGGTTTTTGCTTAAACGCCGTGTCAAAGAATGCATTTCCAGATCTGAACGCGCTGATTTCAAGCAGACATTAGAGCAGCTTTGCCACAGGGTCACACTGGGCGTGCGTATGCATAATAAGTTAAGTACTCACAGGCGCATGTGTGGTTCCTGGTTTTCCTGTTTTTGTGTGTGGCCTGTGTAAAGAGGAGGCGTCTCCTTTTTGAACAAATCTTCATCCTATATAACACTTTTCATACACTGTTGAGGGCAGGCGGGGGGGATTAGTCGCTGCAGTGCAGCAGATGCCAGAGCCGCCACTACATCAAAGCAGCCCTCACAGCTCTGAAGATGAAGCTCGACTTTTATGTGGAGGCCGATGCAAGTCGACTCCAATTTAAAAAAGAAAGCGAGAACGGAGAATCCCATTCTATGTAGGATGGGGGGAAAAAAGAGCGAGAGAAGGGAAAGTTTGGGAGTTTTTTTGTGAATCAATTTGAACTCATTCTTTCTGGGGACAGGTCACTATTAACCTCAGGGTGTGGCGTGTTAGCGTGGCGTATCAAGGCCAGGAGGAAGCGTGACCCACGGTGAGCGGAGCGCTGAGAGAGAATGACTTGAAATGACAGGAATTTCCTTTTTAGAAAAAAAGAGGCCGCTGCAGGTCTCTCCTTCCCATTTAACATTCAGCCAACACCCTGTCCTACTGTTCCTTCCACCTTTCCATCTCTAACGTATCCGTATTGTTTAAATACTTTAGGGTGAAATGTCAGACATGTGGAATTTGTGAA
>VUQG01003551.1:0-28128 GCA_015106755.1 Etia nguti
AAACAAAAAAAAATAAATATATATATATATATATATATATATATATATATATATATATATATATATATATATATATATATATATATATATATATATATATATAATTTTTTAAAAAGAAAAAGGTGAAAATTGTGCATTTTGAATACTTTTGTGCATTGGTGATATACTACAACCTTATCATGATTCTGAACTTACACAGGACTGTTGCTTTTTCTTTTCTTTTCTTTTCTTTAATATTACAAAACATTCTGGAGACACCTTAAATAATACACACAGAACTGAATATTATGTACTAGAATCTTTACCATGTACACTCACACCGTCGTTACGCGCTGTTAGTTTTGGATCCATAACACACAGCAAATTATTGATGTTTCACAGGCAATTATTTGGAGATTAGTGTTGACAAGGGGTTCTTCACTCATGGAAGCTGATATGGATCTGAAATCGACAAGTAATAAATAAGCACTTAGGTCACTGAGACAAAATACGAATTGCAATTCTTCACACTCAGGGCTGAAACTATAACACAGATTGTTGGGCCGTGTTTTCTATTGACAAATACTTTACCATCCATCCATCTTTTTTCTTTTTTGTTTTTGACCACTTATCCAGTTTAGGGGCCTGGAACCTATCACAGCTATTACTGGATGAGGGGTATACCTCAGACAGGTCGGCGGTCCATCACAGGGATAACATGGAGAGACTGACAACCATTTACACTCACAACTTAACCTAGCATGCATGACTTTGGGAGAGAACCCACACAGGCACAGGGGGGAACATGAAAACTCCACACAGAAAGCCTATACTATACAGCACTACACTAAAATATAGTCGGGCATATTATACTGTACAGGACTAACACTGTCCATATCAGTAAAGGTAAATGTCAAGGTCAGTGCTTTGACATCAGTAGCAACAAGCACACATACAGAGATTCCTTTCTTTAGTAGTTACATCAAACTACTAAAGCAAGGAAAACTAATACAAGGAGGAAAGACTTAAAGAAAGCTGAGCTAAAATCAGTGGGAGAATGCTACAGCAGCAAAGATCGTGGTAGAAGTTTAAATTCCAGGAAGAAAGTTTTTCTGAAACCTTGTTTTGGGGCAACATCAGCAAACCTTTTAAGATTTAAAAACAGATTTAGAAGATAAAAGCAACAACAACATAAGTACCTGTGGGAGTTTCAAGGTGGCCGCCAAGTGATAACACTTACTCTTATTAAGAGGACTTTGATGTGGATATTATTGCATCCTTATTGATCAAATCTGTGATAAATAAAGTATATTTTAGCTTCTTCTTGGTTATGCATTCGTGTCAGTCAGATCTTCTAATTCTCTGGCAGGTGTTTCTGTGACATCACGAGGAGTTGGACATCATCTGGAAGGTTCCAGCCGTGAATGCTACAACACACCCGATGACATTATCACATGACAAAACTAGTCTGACTCCGCCCAGTCATTGCAACAGGGAAAAGACAGCAAATGAAAACACCCCTCATCCAAAAAACTTCAGTTTTGTGTGCTGTTCATATTCATGTATCCAGCACTACACCTGCCAAGTCTGAAGTAAGCAGAATAAACAGATGTTGAGACAGGTGAGAAAGATGAGCACACATACAGACATTCCTCAATTTATTAATGATTAAACTAGACTACATCCAGTATGTATAAATAAAAAATATATAAATTATAATGCAGTCAACTATACACTATTCTAAACCATACTGCACTGCTCAGCACTGAACGGACAACCTTAAATTAAACTTTAATACTGATTAACTCTGTTTGCATGTATGTTTGGTTCTGATTTAATGAAATCTGTGTCGTATCTTGTTTCTCACAGTGAAATATAACACGCTACCCTGAAGCTGTCCATCTCCCTTCGCACTAAAGTGCGTCCTGTTAATTATTCAATGACTTTGCACCCCAGGGACCGGGATAATAAATATGAGTTGTTACCCTTAAACATTTATGTTTCACATAGCTTGCTGCAGGAACTGTCAGGAGCTGTGCTTCTCCACGTCTTCCTCTGAATGCAAGCAAAGTCTGCTTTTGTAAAAGTGACTGTCTCGCTCCAGGAATTTCCCAAGTGCTAAAAAAGCAGAAAATGAAGGCTATCTAGTAACAATTCAAAGTTGTACAATTTAGATGAAAATCAGAAAAATGCTCTCAGCTGCAATTTCCTTTGCTCCTTGCCCACATTTATGCTTGTGCAACTCAAATCTTGTTCTTCCAGAACACTTTCATTTCTTTTTAAATACTTACTCTGATTTTGCTTCCCAGAACTAGACTTTGTAGCTGTGCAGCACTAACAGACAGCTGCTGCATAAATAAAATTAGATTCATTTAACCATTCTGGTCTTATTTGGGGTGGCTGTAGCTCAGGTGGCAGAGCAGGTCAGCCACTAACCAGACGGTCGGTAGTTCGATCCCAGGCTCCTCCAGTCTACATGTCAAATATCCTTGGGCAAGATACTAACCCCATATTGCCTACTGGTGGTGGTCAGAGGGCCCGGTGGCGCCAGTGTCCGGCTGCCTCGCCTCTGTCAGTGCGCCCCAGGGCAGCTGTGGCTACAATGTAGCTTGTCATCACCTGTGTGTGAATGGGTGAATGACTGAATGTAGTGTAAAGCGCTTTGGGGTCCTTAGGGACTAAGTAAAGCGCTATACAAATACAGGCCATTTACCATTTTTATTTCATGAAGCATGGAAGAATAGCAGGGCGATGGCGGATTAATTAATAATATAAATCACAGTAGATGTATGGGTCCAGTGAACCAACATCACATTTGAAAATCTTCCCTTTAATTCTGGGTTCCCTTCAGATAGGAGTCACTGCATATTAGTTCAAGCAGTAAATGTTTCATTAGCAGTCCATTAATGAAAGAGGCATGATCACCCACCCTTCTCCCCACTATGTAAATTAACTGTAAATGTTATAATGTAGATTTTCCAAACAGCGCCTTTACTAACAGGACTTTGCATCTATATTCTCGTGCTTGTGCATTTATGGCCTCGATTAGAGGCAGTCATTTGTGACCTAGCCTGGTCTAGCACGTGTATGGATGTGCATTTAATTTTTTTAAATGCAAAGACAGACACTGAATGAACACCTTGTAAGGTTCTGACTGTGTCACCGCCAGTGAATGACTGACTTTCTTTGCACTGCCACAGTCCACAGTATTAACTTACAATAGAAAAAATAGCCCAGTGTATAGAAAAGATCATCATTTTTTTTGTGTTTTGGTTATGGAAGCTGATGATTTATCAGTCAATCTATGTCCCCAATCTTAACCATGGATGCTAGCTTTGGGTTGTGACTGAAAGGAAGACATCGTGGATACAAATGAGCTGGCCTCTCAATTAGAGATAAAGTGAAGAGTACAGTCATTCAAGACAGGCTCACAGTATAGAGCCACTGCTCCTCAACATTGAAAGGAGCCAGCTGAGATGGTTTGGCATTGGATGATTGGATGAATTGCTTGGAGCACTCTTTGGACATTTAGAACCATGTCATTAAAACTCAAGCTTTAAGGGTCGTAATTTTGCTACTTGCATGAATACTGTCTTACCTTTAACAGGTAAAGCACCACTGACACAAGCAGCTGGCATTCTTCCAGCAGCTTTTCAGCATTTTAGAAAATTTGCCAACTGCTTTTAATGCTGAGCAGGAGCCAAGAGTTATTTAGGCTAGCAGATAGAAAGAGCGACCCTGCCTCTGTGTAAAGTGTGCAAAATACCAAACTATGTGAGCTCAATAGCTTGTGGTATGCATGTTTCTGATCTCTGGAGCGAGTGCAGGAGCTCCATTAAGAGGAATGATGTAACCAGTCCTGTTGCAAGACATTTAAATTAAAAGCAACATCACATTTCATCTCTGTTTTTATAGGAACAGAAGCAATTAAGGCCAGCCAAAGTGATGGTAATAACAATTTTCTCAGGGAAAAGAGAAAATCATTAATTTCCAGGGGGACTGAATAAGGACTTCTCAATAAAGTATTTTTTTTTTTATAATGCTCCCTAAATGTCTTTCAAGCATCTTGTTTTGCTGTGGTTTAGACAATTTATTTCTGTTATGGGTTTGTTTGTTTTTTTGGTGTCTGTTATACTCTTTCCTTTAAAAAGTCAGTTTATTATGGATTTATATATTTATTATGTGAGTGTAATTAAAGTCGCATATTCTACATCAGTGGGCAAGATGGGAATTTCAGGACAAAACTTAAACACTGTTGTTTGTTTGTGATTGAAAGATGGCATAATATCTTGTCACAAAGCACCAAATGTTGTGAATTTAATTAAAAATGGCTCTAAAACATGGCACGTCTGAGATGATGAAACACAGCAGTAGCTGGGCAATAAGGAATCTAGTTATCATGCAGCTATGTCAAATGACATACAATTAACTGTCATCGCTTCACAATGAGGCTCCAAGGTGAGGAAGTCTCATTTTGTTAAATATGTGTTGCCTCGATTCAGCTTTCCTCGTCTTTCTTCCTGGACCTCCTCCGCTCGTGTCCCTGGTGGGAAGAACTAAGATGCCGAGAGAGGAGTTGAGGAGAGCAAGTATGTGCAGTTTAGGAAATAAGAAAGGGAGACTGACTGATACAGTACTTATGTGACTCTATATGATATGTGATGTATTCATTTATATGACTATATGTAACTCGGTATGATCTACATGATGTATCACATATCATGTAGATTTACATCAGTACATCAGATATCACATACATCACATTTATGTAACTCTATGTGACTCTGTATGATATGTGATGTGTTTATGTGACCATACGTGACTCTGAACTGGACAACTGGAAGACGAGACGGAGGGATAGAGGGTACCTGGTCCAAGTACAGTATGGCCTTTTGTTTTAACATGTGTTTGGTTAGTTTTAGGCAACAAATGTACTAGGCTAGCTTAAGGCAAGCATTACGATATGCGGCAAAATTGATCCTTTGACAGCGCATGTTACAAAGCTGGACATGTGGTAGAAAGCTAGGATACCACTTTACTAGGATACTATGATACCATTTTATATGGACCTCTTCACATGGCTATGAGAAGTCTCCTACTCAGTCTGGATTCTTCTGTTTATCATCGACTACAACAGATATTAGCAGGTCTATGAGCTGGTTAGTAGTAAAAATAAAAAAATCCCAAGTTATAATGGCTACTCAGTGGGCTGATATTTTCTGGAAAGTCTGAAAACTCAAGCCTCGTGTAGTCATGGGAAAAACAAAGTCACTACAAAAATGTAACTGCATAAAATTAGGTGACAATGATGTTTACAAGATCACAAAATTTTAATTTAATTTTAATGTAGTCTGTTCTAAACTCTGAGAAAATACTTTACTACTACTTTATATTTACAGAAACACTTTTTAAAGTATTTTAGTTTTTAGTAAGTGTAACTTAGTTTATTAGATTTCCTTTGCACATTTTGAGTTTGTGAAAAAAATAAAAAATAAAAATGAAAAAATTATTGAAAATTTAAAACAAAACCTGCTGTGTTTCCATCATGTTTCATCATGTCCTCTACCTGCGGAGATTTGGCTTGCACTGAATGGTCCACCTGCTGTTTATCTCGAGGCACTCAAATCCTAATATTCCTTCATAGCAAGTGAACGTGAAGAGAAATTAATTTGTATTTTCCTTGGCCAATTTTCAGGAATCATTGGAGTATAAACTCAAAATCTGTTTTAAATTCAGCTAGAAGACGGACGAAAGACTCCCAAATTATAGTTTTAGACACACAGCAGAATAATTTAGACATAATGGTTCAATTCATGTGAGATATATTTTGAATATACATTTCTTTTAATTTCTGACGTGGTTGTTATGTCCGTGTGTATATATGTATATATTCAGAAGAAGAAGAAGCGGAAGAATTAACCTGCGAGATGTGTTTTGTGGGCTTTATTAATTTATATAATTAACATATCCACAAGCATGTAATTACTACATGTAATTTACTGTTGTTGTTATTTTGTGGTAGGAATGAGATCTGTTTCCATGGAAATTGGGAATATTCAAACTGATTATTCATGAGCGTTAAGACATTTTGTAACCACAGCAACAGACCTGCTCCATCCTAATAACAACCTTCTTTGTCTTTTTTTTTAATCACAAAACATTTGCTTGAAGTCTAAAAGTGCACGAGTCCAGGTTTTCATTTTTTCGGTTGTTTTTGTTTTTTACAAGTTGACACGATGACACCCTCGAAGCTTTACTTTGACTCCAACATTAGCAATGCTGTAATTTGGCAAGGTCAGAGCCATTTGTCATCATCTCTAGATCTCTAAGTGGCCACTTCGCCTTATTTTGCCCCAGTTTAAAAGCAGCATCATTAGGCTAGTGTACTAATAACTGCCACACAAACACACACAGCTCTAATTTAAGCTCCTGTGGGTCCACAGTCATTTGCATCGCTGAAATATCTCTGAGCGAGATAGTGAATCTAAACATTTCGAGCTGCTCCAGGGGAGCTGTTCTTATTTAGCTGGTCCTGACCTTTGACCTCACTGTGTAGCGAAGTAAGAGTGAAAAATATTTGATGAAATCAGGTTAGCGAGAAAAAACATAATGATATTACTGAAATGTGAAACGTGTTGCTAACACAGACTGTATATAAAGATGGACACAGCCACTGTGAAACCTTCATTCTAGCATTTTAGCTTTTGCTATTTTTGGCTTCTTGAATCAAATCTCAAGAAGGTGAACTACTGAGGATTTAGTCACGCAGGCATAGAGACCAGTTAACAACCCCCTGGGAACCTTACATTACCAGGAAAAAATATGTATTATCCTTCTGGCTGGTGGATAGTTGCTCGAGATTGCTGGTCAATGAAATCGTAAAGGCTGCTGCACCAAAATACCTTGTGGTTGCTTTGGTTGCTCGCAGATTTTTGCAGTCAATGATAGTTTGCATGAAAGACACCAATTTCTCTGCAAACACATGTTAATAAACCCTTAAGTGGTAGTAGAATTAGTACGAAGCAAATGGCAAACAGCGAAAAAGTAAAAGTTACAGCTAAAAAGACACACCTTTTATTTTGAAGGGAAATAGTTTTAGTCTCCGGTTTGTGTCACTTTGCCACCGACTCCACTATCAAGTCACCATCTTCCATCAAAACTGCTAGCGACTGCAGCAAATTGTTAGCAACCAAATTATTAGAAGGACATTTACTTTTTACATCTACTTCTTTCGGACCAATTTTTCTTAGCGACAGCAAGCAACCATTTGCCCCCACTCAACAGCTACTTGCAGAAAATACATTTTTCCCTAGTGGATATAACACTGGTCGCTGAAGAGTCTCTAGGTCTGTGTGACTTGGGCTTTAGCAATCAAATCCACAGCAACTGCCAGGAACCACTCACAACCAGTTGGGGAATACTAATTTTTTTTCTATCCACCGATGCTTGCCAACCTGTCTCTATGTCTGTGTCCCCAGGGCCTAAGTTATCAGCTAACGCTAGTAAACCAGGCAGGAAGCTCCATCCATAAGATGCTTGGAACATCACACAGATATATTTCTGCCTGTCAGTTCCAGGTGAAACACATATCCATCTCATCTCTCCGAAAATAAATAATTAGGAAGTTGGCAACAAGCTGGAGGATTTACCGCAGGGTCTTGTAAACCCTCACCACCCTCAAGCATCTATTACCCAAACTTGATTTCCTGGATCATATTTGTCACATGAAATAACTCAACCAACCAAAGGAGCCAAGTACATTGTTCTAATGCAGAGCTGGTTTCACTCTGATCTCTTGCTTAGTTCCTGCCCACAGGTCATGGAGATGTTAAGCTGCATCACTGATGAAGATCAGAGGGCAGACACTCGTGTCATTTAGGGCAGCTCACTGTGCCATGGCATCTGTGCGCATCGATGATGTCAATAGGAACAACTGATGCTGTTATCTGTAAATGGAAGAAATGAGAAGGACGTAAAAATGCAGGCTGAGTCTATGGTTGTCCGTGGCGGTGACTTCTGTTTATAACATGATGACTTCAGAACTACTAAGTACTTCACGTTGTTGTCCGTCCAAAGGTTGGACAGGACATTCTAATCTGGAGCAACAGTACCAGTTTGACCTGTTGTCTCCTTAACACTTCTTATGTGTCATTCATTCAAACGAAGCTCAATTATAATAATTTAATCAAAGAAATAACAATAAAATCACTATCTCCTTTTAGCTGGATATTGAGTACTACTTGTAGTGCTTTAACATCTGCGTTTGAATAATTATGTCTCTGGAATTTTATTTTAAGCCAGTGACAACAAGGCAAATGAACATTTTTTATTCCATTTTGGCTAAATTACTGAATGAAAAGTGAAATTTGCTGAGCACAGACACAGACCAACTGCCTCTCTCTCTCTCCCTCTCTTTCACTCGGTCTCTCTCGGAGTGAGACATCTATGCACTGAGCATGAGGTAACCATAGTAACTAGAAACTAGGTTATAAAGTACAGTATATAAACAACAGTAAAGTGCACAGGAGCGTAGAGTGCACTGTCTCACATCAGTCAATAGAAATCTTTGTCAGGATGTGTGTCTGGCTTTGTCTCTCTTAGTCTGTCTTTATTCACCGTCTGACTCACTTTCACATATTACAGCATCCCCGGCTGCTAAGCTTTTTAAAGAAACCTGTAGCCACCACATAAGGCAGTCTGCCTATGTACAGAAGCTACAGTAAACACTGTATGGAAATCTCTCTTCAAATATTTTTATTGTGAAGCATAAGTAACAATTACAAATTGCCCCATGGGCTTCATTTTTATATTTTTATCACCAAGAAAGGGGGAAAACAAACAAACAACAACAACAACAACAAAAAGGGCGGCCAAAAAACAAGAAAGAAAAATACTGTATGGAAATCAACAGGGTGAGCGGTTTGTAGATTAAATCTACTCGACAAAAACCAGACACTGAACGCAGCTTTTGTGAGATGAGTAATCTGAACATCTTTTACAACCAAATTAAATGTTTAAATCAAATGTTGTATTTAAAAACCAGACGCACACATGCATACACAAAACACGTTTACATTTTATATAGAAATACATTTGTTTTGAAGCAAAGATAATCTGATTTTAACCTTGACTGCTATGTACCACTTAAATGCCTTTTAGACTTTCAATCAAGGGAAAATTACTCAGTAGAAATTGGTTACATTGTAGTTGTTATAATGGCCTGACTTTTACTTTGAAGACGAATCTTCTCTGCCTCAGTTTGCAGTTTGGGAGTCACTGCACACAAGTTGGTGTTGTCTATACAAACTACAGGTGACTACAAAAACCTGCTATTAAACAAAACAACTGCGCGGAGGTTTTCGCTGCAGCACTGTATAACTGTTTTTGACCACTTTCATGCTAGCAACTACCAGCAATTACTTAAAGCTGATTGGGGAATACTTTTTTTTTTTCCTCAGCAACAGGCCTGTGGGAACTGGGCTGCACTTCATCATTTTCAACTCTTCTTCAAATTTATTAAGCACCAAATCACAACAACAGCCCTCAAGAGACTTTATATTGCTGCAACCAGTTGGGGATGATCTAATCTTGAAAGTAGAGAGGATGTGTGTTAAACTGGGAAGGCCAAACTGGGAGCTGGTTGCACGGAAGAGGGGCTTGAAAGCTGAAGGCTCTGCCTCCCATTCTACTTTTAAATACTCCAGGAACCACAAGAAAACTAGCAGTCTGGGGGCAAAGTGCTTTATTGGAGGGACACAACACTATGATGTCTTTAAACAAGATCGGGCCTGCTTAATACATTTCTTCATTCAGCATGAATGTGGTCAGTCAGTGTAGTTTTCCATAGTGTAACCATGTCTCTCTCTGTCTTTATTGTCTGAGTGATGTTTGCTCACAGTATCTTTAAAAAAGAATACACAAAACAAAACAATAAAAATTTAATGATTAAAGATTTATCAGATTTACCTCTGTTAAAGGAATCATTGTATCAAAGGCCACAGAGAGAGTACTGGTGAAGAAAACCCAGCTGGTTTTGATTTTTTCATCTTTTTGACTGTAAGAAACAAAATGTTGCCAGACTCATTTGTTACGCCTCAGATCCTCTAATAAGTGCTAAAGCTTTGTTTTTTTTAAATAATGCAAAAAAGCTGCAATCCCATCTAAAAACCAGCTGCATTCACACTCTCACAAAGTTCATATAAAAAGAAATAACTAGGTTTATTAAATAAATGCACTGGTCCTTGCTGCAAAGCAGACCGACCCTTAAAGGTGTATGAGAACTTGTTCCCCTTTGGCCTTAACTTATGGCTTTCATTTTCTCCATAGCAAACTTTCCTCAATTTTCACCTTTCCTCGTGTAAATGACTAAATGTGTTGTTCTTCGGGGTTTCATCCCTGTTTCCTGGCCTGTTCGCTTCATTTTCTTACTGCACAGGAGTTGTATCATACTGCACAGGAGTTGTATCAGCAGCCACGCAGAGCTGGGATTAGTTGTCGAGCCAATTAGTTTGTGTATCCATGAGATGTTTTCTTTGAGGGAGTCTGTGTGACTGTGTGCAACTCTGGGTATTAGTGTAAAAGGCCTTCATCTCCAATGCCTTTGATGCTCACAGCTTTTTGCTCTCTTTTGTAAGGGGGTGGGGGTGGGGGTTCAGACTGCGGCACGTGACTATCAGCAGCCAGTGGAGACCGCAGCTTCACAAGTCCATCGTAACTGCTCGGGCACAGATAATGAGCTTGCTCAGCTTGCGGAGGTATCGCTGGCCACAGAAAAAGGAAAACTTTGACTAACTTGCAGAGAGCTGCCCTTCAAACTGGTTCTTTGATATGAAGAGTGTCAATGAAATGATTCATCACTCATGACCGAGAAAGGTGATGACAGCTTATTAGTGGTCTGTAACCCTGAGTGATGAAACGTCTCCCACCTGTATTCTCCAAGGCTTGCCGTTTCTTCTTTTAACTTCTAAAGCAAAGAACACACGTGTGCATTATGAGCTAGTAGTTATCACCAACAGGGACAGTATATAGCAGCAATTGCAATATTGCTGGAGCTATTCATCAGCTTTAGGCTATTCATGTGGGAATTGAATATGGCTGTTTATAACTGAATATGAATGTTCATTGACTTTTTTTAATTTGACAAACTACCAGCGTTAGTCTGTGCATGACAACACGTCAGCGGTGATTTTAGAGATTGCTCCACTTTTCTTTGTGTGTCATCATCATGAGTCCAAATTTTTGATGTTTTTTTAAATTTTGTATTTATCACAGAATGAGTCTTGGTTAGATGTCAGAGGTTGGTCTGAGTGTAGCAGTAAGAGCTGATCTACTGGGATTTTCCCACACAACCATCTGTGGAGTTCACAGAGAAGGGTCTGAAAAGGTGAAAACATCTAGGTGAAAATACCTTCTTGATTGAAAATGGCCACCTGTTTTGAGCTGGTAGAAGGGCAACAGTATCTCAAATAACCACCTGTTGCAACCAACATATCCAGAAGTGCTTCTCTGAACGCACAACACATCAAATCTTGAAGCAAATGGACTGCTGCAGCAGAAGACCGCACCAGGTGCCGCTCTTGTCAACTATGAACAGGAACCTTTACTGACCTTTTTTTGCCTTTATTGGATAGTTACAGTTAAGGCAGATGGGAAAGCTCCACCACATTTTAAAATAAACCTTGAACCCCCACTGCATCATGGGTCAGTAAGGCATGTAAGAACCTATCTTTAAGGGTAGCCCTGCCTCCTGCGAGCTCTACTGGCAGCAGCCTCGCCTAAACCAAACACAGTATTTCCTGTAGTGAGAGCGCCTGTAAAGCAGAGTATCTCCTGTTATTCACTACGAAAGATTAAGAGTTCATGTGTGAAAACAGTTATTTAAACACCTGTCAAGACGCTCAAAACATGCCTCTGTGGTTTTTCTACAGCAGGATCCCAATTTGCCAAGATGGCAAACACAAAAACAGCAGCAATAATTCAATTCAATTCAATTTTATTTATATAGCGCCAAATCACAACAACAGTCGCCTCAAGGCGCTTTATATTGTGTAGTAGATCGTACAATAATAGATACAGAGGAAACCCAACAATCATATGACCCCCTATGAGCAAGCACTTTGGCGACAGTGGGAAGGAAAAACTCCCTTTTAACAGGAAGAAACCTCCGGCAGAACCAGGCTCAGGGAGGGGCGGGGCCATCTGCTGCGACCGGTTGGGGTGAGAGAAGGAAAACAGGATAAAGACATGCTGTGGAAGAGAGACAGAGATTAATAACAGGTATGATTCAATGCACTGCATTCAATGCAATAGATCAGTATTGCACTGTTGCTGTGTGTAACGATGCAGTAAAGCACATTCATGGGTCTCACTGCCAACATGCTGACAGGCTCGTGTGATCCAAGCCTGTACAATGAAGCATGTGCTGATGTTTTGTGGTTTCCTATAGTCCATCAAGAACTCTAATTACACAGTTACGGACTAATATCAAGTCCTACGGTGCTTTCCTCCCAAATTCTCTGTAAAATACTTTATCAGCTATTAGGAGCAAAGAAATCAGGCTGCACCTTTTTTATCTTTCTAAACATCATCATGGAAATGGCTTTAAAATTGCGCCTGCTGCTAGGTTGATTCATTTTTGCCCCTCGGGGATTTTACTGTAGCTGCTAGTCAGCAAAGATCCAAACACATCGGAGATGTTTGCTCAACATGTGGCGGGCTCATTTTTTAACATTTGGGGCAACGTGCACAAGTCATTATGTGGCGATAAGCACATAATGAGGCAATTACACTGTACAAATTATTGGCTCAGCGATGCTCAGAGGCCTGTGTGAATGCTGACAGGCAATCTTATTCAGAGCAACTGAAAAAATAAAATAAAAATCTGGCATTCTTTGATCCAGGTCATAATTACTTCACTGCTTTGGACTGACTTTGTAGTCTGAATCTGAATTTTACCAATAGCCAACCCTCAAGTGTGAGGTGTCCTTGTTAGCTTGAAGTTTTCGAGTTTCTTAAAAAAAAAAATCAGTTAGTAGTTAACGCTCACTCCTCAACTTCATAAAAAGAGTGAGGCCCATCGATTTCTAACATCAGCCTTGACCTTGAACATTATACTGCTGTCCTCTCAGTGATTAACGCAGCCACAGCATTTCTGATTTGCAGATTTGTGTGCAGATTTGCATTTCTGTAGCAGTCCTTTTTCTGCAGACACTATTTTTTGTGCCGCTTCACTTTTCAAAAGATTCTCTTTATTCTGCTGTTTTGTGCATTCAACTCTATCAGTGCGATTTGAAATACTAGTACTGGCTGTGAGGACTGTGATTGTTACCTGAAGCAGAAGACTGTGACAGAAACTGCTAGACTGAAGTATCTTTACTGATGCACATTTTTGCACTGATAAACCGGATCGTGTTTCAGCAGGGCTGCGTATTTATTACTCGTCATCCGTTTGATCAAACGATCTTGCAAAATTCAAAGGGACACATATCAAATACTTTCTTCTTTTTTCTTATCTTTCCTCTGTTCCAGTGAATCAGACATAGCAGGGGAAAAATCCAAAAGGCCACGTACGGTGTTTTTGCCCTCTGTGGGAATGTCATGGTGAGGCACGCTGGTTGCCATGGCTATATCCAGTAACAGCCCCTTTGATGTATCATTGCAGCTTTTCCTACCCATGTTGTACCACCCTGCCCTGTGACTCCAACACAGGTTCTCATCGATATGGCACCGATGCACCTTTTAAACCACTTTCATGCACATGTGTGTTTAGTTAAGCAAACTAGAAGATGCTTAGAAGGAGCTTAGTGTTTGTGTAACGTGCTGCGGTGTGTACAGGAAGGCAGGCCTTGTTTAGCCTCTGTTAAACCTTTCACAACCGTGTTGTAGGTAGAGCTGTGTTTAAGTGAAGATGAATGAAAAGTTGTGTGCAGATTAATGGATGAGAACCATACAGAGAGGTAAACAGAGTATCAAAAGAAATAAAAAGTATTGGATTAGCAGCATTTATGCCACTGGTAGTCTAACACTTCACCCAGCATCCTAATAATAAATACCATCACCATGGTTTCAAGCTGAAGCTCATGCACAGTAGGAGGTGTTGAAAAGTTGCTGTTTTTCAGAGGAAGTGTTAAAAAACAGATGCTCTTCGTTTTCTGATGATTTAGAGGTAGCAGATGGTTCTTTTCCCACTAAGCAGCGTGGAAATCAGACACTTTATTAGAGCAGCCCACCAGCATGTGCGTGCACATTGCATTCTTGTATGTGTGTGCGCGTATGGATCTGATATTCATATGTCATGCATATGTTAGTGACACATGCATGATATTTATTAGTGCAATTTTTATTATTACACAAATTAATATACTTTGTTTACTTATACTTCTTATTTGATTGATCCACCAGTTTAAGCAACAACTACATGGTGGGTTATACAGTGGGTGGGTGTGATAAAGTCATCCCTGAGGGCAAATTATCCTGGTGATCTGATTTCTACTTGCAACACACCAACAGGCATATCCTTTAAATTATGACAGATGTGGACACAAAGGTTTGTACCAACAATAATGGCTCATTGGGTAAATCGTTGCATAGCAGACTACATTGAAGTCAACTGGTATATAATAGTGCTTTTCTAGTCTTCTAGTTATAGAGACTGCTAAGCAACCCCCTGCCAACCACCACTTGTTAACTTGATCAGCTGACAACTGATTGCTGGCTGAATTCATTCGCAAAGAGCATGCTTCACCAAAAGACTCTTTGGGATAATTTTGGTTGCTGTCAGATTGACACTGTTACTCGTAGTTTGCATGGAAGATTGGCTGAGGAATACAAGTTTATCCCTGATGACTGGTGGCCGCTGACTGGCTTCTAAGCATGTGTGACTGGGGCCAAACTACGTAAACCACTTTTTGCACGTGCATTCATAACCTTTCTGGTAGGATCATGCTTTCAGGCTGCAAAAGCTGATGCACGCTTTTTTAGCGCCAAAGAGACGTGAAGTGTATTTCCCAAAGTAAGACCTAAGGAGGATGGATGTAGCCACGGTGACACCGTCAGGTGATACTGAACCATCTGTTACTTATGCTGCTATCTGCCTCTTAAGTCTGACCTTATTAGCAAATTCTGGGTCCTAAAGACAAACAAACACCGTGGCATTACTGAAAGGTAAAAAATGGCCCAAATTCTTTCACCTCCAGTAAAATGATCAGTGCTGCTGCTCTCCCAGGTGTTACAATAAAGTTTAATACCCAGGCATCCATGAAAAAGAGGATTTACAAAGTTTAACAGTGTTTGAAGGTAGCAGGAAGTTAGCTTTTGCTAGTTTCCATCTAAAGATGTTACACCATGTTCTGACTGAAGGGTTTATAAAAAGCCAAAACACGGACATGAATCAAATAAAAAACTAAACAGCAGCGATGTTTGGAGGGTTATTAAAGTTGGGCTAACTGGCATATAGTGATGTCTAGCTAAAAAGCAAATGGTTAGAATATCGTAAACACATTAGCACAACTTTAAGTCAGTGTGAGGAAATCTTAGTTTACATCAGAGTGACTCTTTTTCTAAAGCTTTCCAATATTTTGTTGTCTGGTAAACTGTGAGCACATAGACTGTAGTTACATCACAAGGTTTTAAAAATGACCTTAAAGACGCGATGCACATGAACAGCATTGAAGCCAGAGAGGCCGAAAATGACCATTGATATTTTTAAGGGTTTGTTTATGTTAAATAAAACCAGATACAAAGCATTACAACACGTGAAAAAAAAGAAAAAGAAATAACAGCCTCAGTGAACGCAGCTGGAGCTTGGACCGGGAAGCAGGGTTGATACATCTTCACTTAGCAAGCAGATATGCCCAGGCTGCTGGGAAACCCATTATCACGGGAAAATGTCTAATAGACACGTGGGTCCAACGTGTCCATCTCATGCTTTGCCTCTTCAAATCGTGAAATAGACACGCATGCAGAATTTGCAGTAACAGCAGAGGGAGATATTTCATTTCAAGCCAACATTAAAATAATCACAGGAAAGCGTTTAAACAGACATTATTAAAACGTTTACAATAATGCACT
Organism: Etia nguti; assembly: GCA_015106755.1. Lineage (NCBI taxonomy): Eukaryota > Metazoa > Chordata > Actinopteri > Cichliformes > Cichlidae > Etia > Etia nguti. Next base: position 16,048 of record VUQG01003551.1, read on the forward strand.
TATGTATGTATGCATTTATTATTGTACAATGATAATAAATACATGGACACGGTGGACCGGCGTGTCTGTTACATGTTTTGCCATGATATCAGGTTGTGCTGTAATCCAAAGGGAACCTGTCCTCCACTCTTTTTCAGTCTCTTTGCATTTATATGTGAATACTACATGCTGTTTCTTATTTTTCTTGGGGTCCAGACTCTGCACATTACTGGCCTGTGGTGTTTGTTGTCACGCTGTGTGTTGTTTCTCATCTTTTTATACTCAATCTGTTCTTTCTCCACCCTTGCCCCCACCCCTTGGCCTGTCCTGGGTTTGGTTCTGCTCAAGTTTTTTGGTTTTTTTCCCAGTTAACGAGGAGTTCTTTCTCTCTATTGTCACCAAGTACTTGCTCACATGGGATTTCTAGAAAAAACTCCACTAATGCTCCATAAGGGCCTTTTTTGTTTTTAAAGAACCCAGCCCACTCCTTTCTGCTCTATCTTTTCAAAGCACAGTGATAAAAAAGACTTGATATACTTTCCCAGACTGCTGTGTGCTGGAATCAGTAGGTCAACATAATAGCCTTGCGGTCATCTCCTACAGACTGGATGAGGTGAAAGTGCTCAGAGTCCACAAAGATGTGCATTTGATGTCAAACACAAATAAGCTAATGGTTTGAATGGTACGTACCACGCTTTTAAATAGCAAAACAAGTCACAACTCAACAGAAAACAGAAAAACAAGCATTGTTTCAAATAGAACATCCATGCATTTTAAATGAGATTGCCTGAAAACACTGTATTGGTAATGACCTATTAGCCGAAGCAGCAGCACTCACAGCGGATTGGCTCTGCTTCAGACGGCATCTTTCTGAATGATAAACAACTAATTAAAGAACAACAAATCAATTACACTTCCAAGCTGTATTATTAACTTTACACATGCTAACTAACCAACCAACCATCACCACCCCATCCAGCTGGTAAAGAAGCACCCCCCAGTGTTCGCCCCCCCAGCCTCAGTGATTATGCTGTCACTGCAACAGCTGTAAATTAACACTTTTCCCTTCCTCATTCAGCCTCTCAGCAGTTAGCCAGCAGCACCGCACTCTAATAAACCTTGTCAGGGACCTGGGGATCTAAAGCTATTGGACTGATATTGGAAAAGGGGAGGGGCAGGGGGACTGTGTAGTCATGACAATCTGCGTCTTTTGCTTTTATTGCCACCGCGTGCCACCTCTTTCACAGCTACGTTTGGACATGTTTGTGCAGCGGAAACGACTGAAACAAAGGTTCTACTTTTGTTTTTGGTTTTTTTGGTTTTTTTGGGGGGGGGGTAGTGTCTTTACATCTGAAAAACAAAACTTCCAAAATGTGATATCACAGGTTACTTATACATTATTTCACAAATGTAATCTTTCAACTGCTATTAGTGATTCCTGTGACACTTGGGAAATATACTGCTCCCTATTGTTGTAGACAGTTTGATAGGAGGGTGAATGCCACTGTCATCCCAATATAGTTATAAGCCATTAAGCTGTCCACAATGCTATAAATGCCCTCACTCTATTACACTTTATCTCATTTATTTAACACGTGAAAATAAATTGTGTTTTTCAGGGTCGAGTTACATGTTGGGAATTTCCAGGAGTCTGATAGTCTGGTAGCCTGGCAACCAGCAGCAGAGACTTTGTGTACCGATGCAACAAACAAGATATAACATGTCAGTTAGGGAGCCTTGGGGGGTTATGTTGAACTATGGGCAGAGCCAAACTACCTGCTTCCCCTTGTTTTAAGTCTGTGTGTCTCTTGGTTGTCGATTCAGTGTGCTCATCCTTTTTGCTTTTAGGAATTTGAACAGTAAGGCACATCGAATGTTTCGTGGTTAAGCCTTATGCAAACAGAGAGGCGAGTGCTGCTGTTTCAGTTTTTAGTCACGTTCCTAACATTTTTGGAGATGCTGTAAGCTCTTCTTTTCCAGTGGAACCTCCTGCTGCCATTCACACAGACCTCTATCGTTTTCCGCTTACCTCACCAAAGGAATTACAATATAATACCGTTAGCACTTAAACCAGCACGACGCCTTAAAACATGCGAGTTTACAAATGTAATTCAGTTCTGTAGGAAATTTTGTGGCACTTTAGTCACCGTCTTATACTTTGGTAATGATTTCTTGCCACTGGGAAAAATTTCCAAAGGCCGATTGGATGCTTCATCTCAGTGTGATCGTTCCAACTCGGTTGCCAGTCTGGCTGATATTCTGACTTTGCTGCTAGGCAGAATTTGCATTAAAAGGAGGAATTTTTGCCAGAATTTCTTTGTTCAAATGTTCATATGGACTTGGCCTCAGCACTAAGACTGGTAGTCGTGCCGTTGCTGTCTGAACTGCCATGGACACCATTTATGCTCACAAGCTCTGCTTCATAATGAATTGCACAGGGTCGCCATTCATTTGCCAGCTGTGAGCTCTGTTAGTTTAGTTAACCAATCACTGAGAGCATGGGCATGTTCAACAAGCATTCTGTTTCTAACACATTCAAGCACATGTTAGTCAACAGATGCTCTGGCATTTATCCAGCAAACACCAAGCATTCGTTTACCTGTATCTCACTCTTTGCTTTGTTTTGCTCTCCATCTGGTGTTGAGGAAAACATCTGGATCTTACTGTTTAGTGAATTTTTGGAGCCTATTGTAGCTACTAAATACAGGGTTACAACCACCAGAAAGACTGTTAGCTGTAAAATTGGGGAGTTGAGGGTCGAGGGGAATATGGCACAAGTTAATGTTGCACAGGCTTAATGTGCTCTCTACTGGTTATAATGCTAACTAGTAACTGTGTGGTGGATCAGACAAAATAGCAGAGCTGAAGTACATCTCTGCACACAGGAAAGAAGACAAGTGAGACAGAAAGACACTGGCATGAAGTAATATATGCATATATATAACCAAGTGGCATAGTATGCAGGAACATCTATGCCGAGTATGGCCTGGAAGTCCTTAGGTCAAAATGGGAGACGCCCCCTAGGGTGGTCGAAAATGAACAAGCTAAGATCCTGTGGGACTTCCAGATACAGACGGACAAACTGGTGATGGCTTACCAAGCGGACATAGTAGTGGTGGACAAACAAAGGAAGCTCGCCGGAGTGATTGATTGTAGCGATACCGAATGACAGCAACATCAGGAAGAAGGAACACGAGAAGCTTGAGAAGTACCAAGGGTTGAGAAAAGAACTCGAGAAGATGTGGAGGGTGAAGGTAACAGTGGTCCCAGTGGTAATCGGAGCACTAGGTGCGGTGACTCCCAAGCTAGGCGAGTGGCTCCAGCAGATCCCAGGAACACCATCGGAGATAAAGGGTCCAGAAGAGCGCAGTCCTAGGAACAGCTAAGATACTGCGGAGGACCTTCAAGCTCCCAGACCTCTGATAGAGGACCTGAGCTTGAAGGATAAAGACCGCCAGGAGGGGCGGGAGGGGAATTTTTTTTTTTTTAATAGGATTCATAGGCTTAAAAGACATAATACTGGGGTGCCTGGATGAGCAGGTGACCATATGCCTTACATACAGTGACCCAGGTTTCAGTCTGACCTGTGGCCCTTGGCTGTGCGTTTTCCCCTTCTTTCTTGTCTACTCTTCCCTGCTGAACTGTTAAATAAAGGTAAAGTGAACCATATTATCCAAGGTTATGAGGGAAAGGTTTGTAAAAAATTGCCTATATATTTGAATAGTGCTCAGCAAGAACTGTTTTCAGACAGGTCACTTCTGCTGACTTCATATAAAAAGGACTATTTATATTTTTTCATAGTTTTTTCTCTTTTTTTAAACCTGACAGCAGGAGAAAAAGTGCAGCCAATACACCAAGTGACTCATTAACTCCATTCTCAACTCTTCAGTAGAGCATGAATATGTACAAAGAGAAACATTAGTGTCTGTAGTGGTGCACAGTACAAAAAAAAAAACTGGAACAAAGACATGCGAGAGCCAGTATAACAGTCTAATTGGGCTCAAACAGCATCGGCCTGCCAAGAGGGACAGTTAGAAGATGAAAAAGGAAAGTAGCGTAAAGAGTAGCATTCTGGAGGCCCTTGATCTTCCCCTACCCCACTCATCTTCCTCCATCCACCGCTCCACTCGTCCATGCGTCTACCCACTATGCAAATTCAAGGGAACACCGTTCCCTGGCAACCTTGGGGTAGAAGGTTCGGCAGCCACGGAGTGGCAGAAGATGGGGTCGAGCCGAGGTGAAGACGCATCTGTGTGTAAGTAGGAGTGATATCATGGCCAGCGGCTTTTAGGGTAAAGCTAGGTGAGCAGGAAAGTGCCAAGAATATGAAAGAATATTAAATTGAATCCCAGCTCCTCAGTTAAGTAATACCTTTAGTTCAGCAAAAAAAAAAAAAAAGCTTATGCCTGCCACTCTCGCTACCATCAATTTGCCTGACTGAGACATAAATTGGCTCTTTGGCAATATCCATCAGCTGGCTTGTTACCTTAAACAGTTCGGTACGTTGCAGACTCAAAGTGGAAATTTAGCAACGAGCTGAAAAGAAACAAAACTGATAACAAGATGAAGAGAAACCAAATTCAAAAGATGACAAGTGATCGTCATGAGAGAGAAAGAGCTTAGAGACTGGCACAAATGACTCTCATGCAGGAGAAATGAGTCTGCCCCTGAAGGACCAAAAATTGCTGATAGAAATACATGTGTGTGAGAGTGTGTGTGTGTGAGAGAGAGACAGTGATTGCACTGTTTAAAGCAGCTCACATTCCAGCCACAAGTGCAATTTAGATCTTCTTACCCCACCAGAAGCCGCTATTTCTATTCCTGAAGGAGTTCAGCACATTTTGACAACGGTGTCACCGTGCCAGTGCTATTTTTAGGCATTCATCTCAACCGCCTGCCTCATTAACATCTTCTTGTCACATTGTGGGAGAAAAACAAGGCTTATGATTGGCTCGCAGAGTCTGAAATGTCGTCACGGAGCTTTGAAGCTACTCAAATAACAGGCAGCGGTGACTGATTGTATTCTGTCTTTAACATCTTTGTTCGGCGAGCGAGCGTGAGTGCGACTGCATGGATTAAGTGTGTCTAAAAGGTTGCAAACTGAAATCTTCGTAACAACTGTGAATCTCGATCTAAAAGTTAATTTTAAAAAAAGACTGCGGCTACGTCTACACTAATCTGGAAAAATTTGAAAACGGCGTTTTCGTCTAAAAACGCTGCGCATCCACACTATTGTTTTCAATCATTTTCATCCACACTGAAAACGCTACGTTCCTGTACTGCGCATGCGTGAAACGTAAGACGATTTGACCTGTGTCTTTCCAGCTCTTTGAAACATTGCGGCAAAATGTCGAGGAAAAGCACCGAGTTTTTTTAATGGACTGACAATGAGGTGGAGTTGTTGCTGCAAGAGTACAAAGTTGCAAAAGCGAGCGAGCTATCTGGAGCGTGTACAAACTGATATTAATCTTTAATAGGGCTGTCAAAATTGAGAGCAAACAAAACAACAGCTGTACAATGTCGTCCGCTGTCTTAGTTGAATTGGTCACATGACTGCATCATATGACTAAAATGCGTCATCGTTTTCGAAAGCTTCCGTTTTCGCAGTCCACACTGCAACACGAAAACGGCATCTTCAAATGTATCTACTTTGGAGAGCGTTTTTTAAAAAAGCAACAAAAAAAACAGAGAAAGATGGACAGCAAAAAACAAATATTCAAGTTTGCTCCAGTTTTGTCTATTTGTTATGTTAACAAAATGATTGAATCACTTATTTCTCTCAGGGAGGAGCAAACCACTGTCTCTGCAGCATAGCTTGGCTCATTAGCCAACTAGCTAACTGGCTATCATGTTCAAGTATGCTAACACTAAACCAGGTAAAGTCATGTTAGGATCACAAGATGATCCTTGGAAATTTTTTGACTTCTGTAAGCGGTCCAAAAAAAAGTTTAATCTTTTCATCATCATACTCATACGTACTCATATTTACATGTAAGTGGTATTTAGCTTAGCATAAAGAGTGGAAGCAGATGGAAACAGAACTGGAGTCTCTTCAAAAAGTTTCTAAGAGTATAACTCTCAATATGCTTGTTGTCCACATACAAAGTTTTTTTTTAATGTAAAGAAATTACAAACAGCTAGACAAGTAAAAGTGTACCCTTCTGTCCCAACTCTGTAGATGTATAATGTGCTAAACCAACCTAGCAACCTCGCTGAGAAGACAAGAATCTGTGAAGCATTTAAATTTGACAGCTGTTTGTTATTCTCACTAAAAAACAAGAGTGAAATGAATAAATAATCAAGTAAATACAGGGCCAGTATGGCCGATACCAATGCCGATACTTATAACCTATAAAGGCAGCTTTTGTAGGGGTGAGAAGTGTCTCGTGACTTATGAGATGAATCATCATAAATTTTGAACACATTTTAATGACCACTAAATCACTGTGAATTTTACTTTTCACAATAATTAGTTATAAGCCAAACTGTTCCACTCTCTGCTTATAATCTTTATGCTACAGGGTCTCCCAGGTCCAGCTCTGTTAACAAAATCAATATGCATTAAGGAAAACTGACCACCTGTATTTGTTTAAAAGCCATCCAGTTGATGTCATGGGAAAGTGCAGAGCCTTCATCCACTTTAAGAAGCTATGTTTTTTTAAAATCTATATCTTGGCAAAAAACATTACCCTCAGTGGAAACTGCAGGAAAAAGAGACTGTGTCAGCTTCTGTGTATTCATAAGCTTCAACAAAGACTATGATGTTATCAGTTCAGCAGAGATATGATATGTGATCACTGGTGGATCATGGAGAACATGTTAAGTAGGTACCACAGGCTATTGGTTATAAGACCTGGGGATCAATGCCAAGCGTTCAACAATCACAGAGAGCAAGAGGTGAGCCACCTTCAGAGGCTCTGGGGAAATTACATACAAAATATATTCATACAGACATATGAAGAACTGGAGAAAAGAACAATTACAGACTTTTGAGGAGATTCTTTAGCAGGCCCACTGCTACCGCATTAGAGGGATGGACATTCTGAAAAGAATCAATATGTAATATGTTATTTGTGCGATACATACATGCGATACCTGTTTATCAGGCTCAGTCTGTCTGTCCTTCAGATCTGTGGTCACCCTGTATCTGGCCAAAATGATAGCCTGTACCATATAAAGTGTTCCAGCCTTTTAAAAATGCCAGTGCACCATAATTAAAGGTCAAATTTTCTATCTTTGAAAATGCCCAATTTCCCATCAAACGCTGACTGACAAAAAAACTTGCTCCCTCACACATACCTAATGATGGCTGTGCAACTAAAGGTCAAAATTGTAAAGTCAAATGGGAACAGTGGTACCTTGTAGCACAATTCCAGCGAAACTTGATGGAAGTTATGCATTTTTGGCAAATTTGAAATCTTTAAATGACAATAAACTCTTAATAATAAGTTCAGCTGGGATGAAAGCTGGATGGATGAATTTTGTATTAGTCCCTGATGTAATTTCTGGTGAAGTTCAACTTCCATGTCTGCAACATCCGCCAGAAATTCTCTTTAATATAGTGGAAATTAATATTCACAGCTGGATATGTCTACTGATTACCTAATCAGTTCAGTGAGGATATCCCTCGTCTCCAATGCTTATTTGACGTCCTTGAGCTAAACAGTGATGAGGACCTCTCTTGTTAAATGCGACTAGAAACTCCCACATGAGTCAGAAAATTAGGCAGTTTCTGTGACAGAGACAATTAATAATAGTGTAGTGCAGCTAAGTGATACACACACACACACTAAACGGTCATCAGTGACTTTGTTCTCACTGTAGCAGGGCTGCTGAATAGAGCTTCATTCATTCACACTAATGGTGCCTTATCTATTTCTGACAATAATTAAACACAATACAACTGCTGATTTTGTTCTAATGTTTCTTAGAAACAGATGACTGGTGAAATGCTAAATGGTCTGCACTTACATTGTGACTTTTAACCTTTATCTAGGCTGTACAAAGCGCTTTACAATGTGTTTCTAATTCACGCACACTCGAACATCAGAGCAAAGAGCTGGCCTGCCACTCTGAAACCCAAGCTATTCCGACACTAACAGACAACCTGTTCTTAAACTGAAGTCTTTGGATTTTAATTTGCTGCATATAAGTAGGTCCATAGGTTTTTGGACTATGGCACTGTTTTTGTACTTTTGCTTTTCTATCCAACAATCAAGATCCGATCGAAGTAGTAAAGTAGTAGTACTTATAACGTTAATTGAAGATGTTTAACAGAAGTATTGCATTAAGTGTTTTGGAATTACAGCTGTTTTTACACTAAGTAGTAGTATTATTATAGTAGTATTATTTCATGGCCAATGACAAGTTTTCAACTTGCATTATTAGGCTGAAAAACCCCAAGTTAATCTTTCAGACAGATAGGAAAAGCTTTATGAGGTTCAATGTGGTACATTAAAAAAGAAAGGAATGCACTTGCCATAATTCTTTCCCTGGTCAAGAAAAACTCCTCAACATCTAACCATGTGCATCATCACCAAAGTCTACAATCAAGAGACGCCTTCAGGAATGGAAATACAGAGTTTACAATGAGATGCAAACCACTGGCTACACTCAAGATGAGGAAGAGCCGATTAGACTTTTCCAGAAAACATCTCAAAGAGCCTGCACAGCTCTTGCCAAAAAAAGCTTTGGAAAGATGAAACTAAGATGAGCTTGTACCAAAATGATGGTAAGAAGAAGTATGGAGAAGGCGAGAAACAGCTCATAGCACTTTATTTGTCAAACATGGTGGAGGCAATGTTATGGCATTCACTATGCTGTTTAGTTTGTGTTTGAATGAGTGTGTGGCTGAGGGGCGTGGCTTACGACACCAACTGTCTGTCACCTATTATCCAGTTTTGAGATCCCTTCCCAGGCACTTTAAGGCCCACTCACATATTGCATCAGTTGATCTCAAGAAGATGCGATGAGGCAAGGTCTCGCAATGGTTTCACCCGAAACCTCTGCTGAAAATGACCCACACCCTTTTTCACACCTTGGCTCATGTGATGAGGCACATGATCAATAGGAGGTCAACGACCACCTTAAGGGACAACTCCCACTGAGGCTTAAAATACCTGAGACCACCATTTGGTTTTAGAACTAAAGAAGTTTTTCAGAGGAGAGGCAAAACGTCTTCAAGAAACGAAGCGAAGTCACTTTTCTTTCCAAGCATCTCAGATTACCATGACCTGGATGACTGAGAACCTACACAAACAATATGATGTCAGGTAGTCATCGATGGCAAAGGATTCTCATCTATCAAAAATGTAAAACAATCCTTATTATTAGCTGTGGCGGGCGTGGTTCGTGGCACGGCTGCGGGGAGGCTGACACACCTGAGCTGCATCAGCTCGTCACGCCTGCCCTGCCTATAAGAGCGGACTAGGTCCTGAAGGATGTTGTTGTTGTTGTTGGTGTGTGTGGCTGGCAGCTGCAGAGCTGCAGCCACCTGTGAGTGTACGGCAACCGAGCGTAAATAAAAGTGTGTTTAAAAGCGTTAAGATGTGGGTGGTTCCGTCACTCTCCTGTCACATTAGCCTGATTATTTGATTTAAACTCCACTGGTACACAAAAGAGACAAAACTACAAAACAGACCTAACTGTAAAACAACGAACAGTTAACATCCCCCAAATGTACAGTATTTATATTGACAAAAGAATCATGGAGAAAATACATATTTTGTCTTCTTTTTTCAAAGCTGCTCTATAGTCTTATATTAACAAATGCTGCAAAATGCTTAGCTGTTGTAATAAACCCACAGGCACAGATCATCCAGCTGGGTAGGATCCTGCAGTCACGCCATGTGTCGGCTCCTTTCTGTTTCATGATTCTGCTTTTACAGCTATATTGATTAGGTGGGGGTTTTTTGTTTTGTTTTTTAACAGCTTTTTCTTATTGTTTACAGCAGACACGTTTTTTAGGGAAAAACTATACAAATCAATGATTTTGTAGCCCAACACCAAATAACAGACAGTCAGAATTGGCAGGCAGCTGGTGAAAATAGTGAGCAATTTACCCATGTAGGAAATCATCGAAATTTCGATGAGGATTTAGTGACGACCAAAACAGAGAGAAACAACTCTAAATTCCTTCCAGTGTAGTCTGTGTTCCTTTTCCTATTAGCTATCATGTTCATTGTATAAACCTAATAGATGACCATTAGGTTTGTTTCAGCCTTGGAATAGAATCAAAGTCTGTATTATAAGGCTTGTGAGCAGTTGTGAGCAGAAAAGCTCAAACAGTTTCCTTCTGTGAATCAGCACAGGACAAGAGTAAAGGTTATCAGGTTACTCTTGCCATCTAGTGGCCAATGTTGTATAGTACACTCATAATAACTGCCTAAATTCCCCTTCAGTTATGATATATTGAATGGAAATCCTCTGCTTTTAGCTATAATTTTGTCTAATGGTATTAATAATCCATCCATTAAGTTTGGTGTGTCCTATGGACAGAGGAAACGAGGAAGCAGAAAAATACAGGATTTAATAGTAGAGGTTGGCAAAGATAAAAAAGGGAAAGGCAGGGAGACGAAGAAAGTAGACAAGAGAACAGGAGGCCAGGCAAAAAGCAAGGGGACAGGTTGCAAAGGTGAGATATATCTGAGGCTGGATGTTAAGGAAGGAGAAAAAAAAACTTGTCTCGATTGGCTAGACAGAGAGCTGGAAAGGATGTGCAGCAGGTTCTTTGGACGATGACGTTTGCAGACGACACTGTGATCTTTAGTGAGAGTAGGGAGCAGGTGGAAGAGAGACTGGAGAGGTGGATATGTGCCCAGGAGAGAAGAGGAACAAAAGCCTCTAGAAACAAGACATAGATGAGGTTAAATACCTGGGGTCAACCATCCAAAGGAAAGGAGAGGGAAAGAAGAGAGGGCAGGCAGGGTGGAGTGGGTGCCGAAAGAAGTGTCAGAAATAATTTGTGACTAAAGAAAGCAGCGAGAGTGAAAGGAAAGGTGGTAGTGAGACCTGATGTGTGGTTTGGAGTAACACGTTCTCATCACAACTCATCACATACCGACACTATGTGACAAATCCTCGGTATGTTACACCTTTGGAGGTATGAGAGCCGTTTGGAATGAATCTATACATGTAAATGTGTTTTACGCTCTGATCGTGAATCGCTTTGGAAAACACTATCTGATAAGGTTATGGTTAGGGTTAGGGCTGCCGCGAGCGGCATTCTGTTGGATTCAATTGAGAATCCGGAGCGTATCATAAGGACGCCGAAGGGTACCTTTCACGTTACTATGAGACGCCTCAGGGCGTGACAAACCATCGGTATGTTGCGCATTGAGAATGAGAATGCTCTGTTTGGAGACAGTCACTCTGACAAAAAGACAGGAGGCTGAGCTGAAGATGGCACTTAAAGATGCAAAGATTTAAGTTGGAAGAGACCAGAATGGACAAGATTAGACATGAGTACAGCAGAGGGACAGCTCAGGCTAAGGAGTTTGGAGACAAAGCTAGGGAGGTCACTGAGCTCACAAAGGCATGACAGAAGAGCATGCTAGGCATAAAGGTGGCATGGAGGCAGACGATCTGCTGTGGCAACCATTAAAGGGAGAAGCCAAAAGAAAAAAAAAATTATATCATATACAGCATGCTGGAAACTTTGTGCTCTTCTGCCAAAGCAGAAATGAAAAGTCACTGCATAGTTTGAAAACCGTCCCAAAGAGAAGGAAAAGGACAACAGCTGTGCTCCCAGTCACACACACGGTCCACGCTCATGCCCTTGCCTGTCAGGTGAAAATGACTCTCTTCCCCACCTCTGTGGCTCCCTGCTATGCTCTTGACCTATGGCTGGAGGAGGCCCAGCCACTTCACTGTGACAGTCCAAACGGATTGACTCAAGTGAGCGACCTTGTCTATCCCCTCTGGACATCTGTACACTCGCTCACTGTAGACGAATCAGTCAGATTTTTGAAACTCTTGTGGTGCACTGCACGGCCATGAGAGGGAGCTGAGATCCTCTCGAATCCCTCGGAACAAACTACCGTGGCGCTCTTGCTCTTTCTTGCCCCCCCCCCCCCCCCTTCTTTTTTTCCTTTTTTTTTTTTT
>VUQG01003555.1:0-12656 GCA_015106755.1 Etia nguti
CCATTAAGTATTGGAAAAAAAAACTTTTTCTCAGCTAAGCTAGGAGAGGTCACTGATATTAATCATAGAAGTCTTCAACTCTAAAAGTAAATCATCGTGTGTTCTCTTACTCGTCATACAACATCTCATGCCGGATACCCTTCCTCCCTGTTTTTTTCTTCTTTAAACAACCGCTCCGCTGACATCTTGAATTGGGAGAAGCTCCAGCTGTACACGCTATGAACAACTCTCTTAGCAATAATAGGAAAGGACACTACAGTAGTTGACAACTCAAAAATTAATGTGATGATGCAGATCGGTAATTGTTTAAATCTACAGCAAGTTGAAATGAGGAGCTTTTTCAAACGGAGTACATGTTCTTGGTGGTGGAGCCGCTCTTACTGGACGTGTCGTCGTGCGACTGGTAGCCAATCATGGCTTTCATGGGGAGGTTCAGCCGCTCTTTGTAAAGTTGCCTGTGAAGAGATGAGATGGAAGCAGTGTGAAGACTTAAGCAAGCTCAGTGTCGCCATCTAGTGGTCCACTGTAGCTCCTATTTGTGTATTATGAGAAATGTGACTTTAAAGACTCACCCTATCGTCATGATGGCGTCCCTGTTTTGGCAGTTGCTCGTCCAGATGGATATTTTGTCACCTTTAGGTCTGACGTTGACCACAGCTCCGCAGACGTCTTCACTCGCCTCGTCGAATGACTCACCGACTAAACACAACAGCTGCAAAACCACAAAAAAGTCAAACTATACATATATACATTTATTTTTTTCAATATTTAAATCACAACCATCAGGGGAATCATCCAATGGATATGACTCTACTGAGTGGTTTTAGATTGAAACGGCGAAAACAGGCGTCTTACCGTTTCCATCCAGTAGCGATCGAGGTCATTGTGCCTCTGTTGTTTGTTGAGAGTCATCAACCATCGACCCCCTAGCTTGTTCCTGTCATCCTCCCACATCGGCTTGATCCCATCCTGACACACAATATGAAACAGTTATTAAACACTATCCTTGTCTTTAAATTCTGCTGCTACTAAGTTTAAAGGAAAATGTGTAAACATTCAACAAAAATAAGATCCTTACCTTAAATAAGCAGTAATCGCAGCCAAAGCCGAGTTTACTTGGCTGCTGTATGTGGTTGTATAATCTGGTAGAAAGATGTAAAAGTAGATTCCCAACATGAGTTTGTTGAATTGTAGAACAGAACAAGCTTGTATCAGAACAATGGTCATTAAACAACAATCAGTAAAAGTGAAACATGCTGATCCTGATTCGCATTAACATTAAGGGACACGTTGTGCACATTAATAATAAACCATCAATAACCAAGATTAAATTCAGCAGAGGAAACTTACGCCCAAAAATCTTCCACTGTGTCAAACTTGGAAATGAGACGCAAGTTCTCTGTCCAGCTTTTGCTCTTGTCGTTTTTGAAATACCACAAGGCCCATCTAAAAAACAAACAAACAATAAAATAAAAATATATTATTCATAGAATTCAGTATTCATTGAACGAGGGGTAAACAGTATAATTACACTGACTGTCTGAAAATCTCTCGAAACCATGTCTGAAAATGCAGATTACTGAACATGCATAAACTGAAAATAAAAGAAAGTGCACTATTTTGCCCCAAATTGTGATTGAGCAAACCTCGTGACTGTGAGGGGAAATCTCCCTGCTTGGTGACTTTTCCGTCTTTGTGGGGATCAGAAATAAGAAGTGTCATCACTTACAAATGTTCTAAAATATGCATCGTTGCTAAACCACCAACCTGGACAGATTTCCAGTCTGTCGCAGAACCAACACAGTACGAGCTCTTCCGATCTCAGAAGGTAAGCGGGGTAGGGCTTGGATGGGAGACCGCCTGGGAATACCAGGTGCTGAGAGCCCAACTACGGCCATACCACCGAGTAAGCCTGCCTCTCTCGTTTTTCTACAGTTAAATTTTTGTATTTTAGCCTGTTTTGCATCCTGTGTCAAAAATTAAGTGATTTCTCTATAGAAAGACATTGGGCAGCATAGTATGCGATTCTGAAACCACTATACAGCGCTGCAGTCCACACACCTTATGTTTCCTTTTAATGACTTTGGACCTTTTTTCACTTTGCCAATCTTTGCTAATAGTAAAGTGCAGGGTTCTTGGAAAACACTATTTAGGGTTCCTACTTGTATAACAGCAGCTAGGCTCAGCATAGTGTATTTGGTACTTTACATTTTCTTCTTTTAAATAAAACTTTTATTGTTAGCAATCAATTTTTGAGTTCAGTACAGGCATATTGAATGTTTTGCATCCCTTTTAATTTCGTAACAGCTCGATGCTGTACCATCACTGTTAAAAATCAAAAACAAGGACTCAAAGTCTATTTTATGTTGCCACTGCATGAAACGTTTAACCTAATAGCAGACGTACACCCTGTTTCACAGAAGAACACAACAGCTAGTAACAAAAGCATGAATGTCAATGCAAAAAACAAGAGAAAGCCGGCCATCAACAGCACTACAAATGCACTCTTTGTTTACAGTGGCTGCTGTAATTCTTTTATGTATTACCAAGGGGGAGTGGGTGGGAGGCTAGCAGGCAGGGTTGAGGGCAGTGAGAGGACATCAGCTGAACCCTGTGCCCCCCTCCACTTACAACTGTAACAACCCCACCCATGTTCCATGAACACAAATGAAGCAAATGGACTGAACAGAGCTAAATGAGAGGATGAAATTGTATTTGTTTAACGCGAACATCACACAGCACATACTGAGATGAGACTGCCCACAGCCGTGATTCCTCTGGTGAACCCAGAACAGTCACAAGCCAAGACTACATGCCTAGTAATGGCATGTAAACAAATATGCAAGACAGCAAGTCAAGCCAGCTCTGTTCTTCACGTGTACTTTAAAATCCAGGTAACTAGTTTCTCAGACATGGGTGGTGAACTGGATTGACAAACGATTAAGGCCTTTTTGGTGAATCGCAGCTCTGATTTTGAAGAGAGGCAACAAACACAGATAAAGACAGCAGCTCAATGAGGCATGCAACTATATTAGAGCAGTCTTCCTAATGTCTTAGGAGAGTTAACGACATTAAAGTTTACAAAGCAGGTAGTTTAAACTTTTCATCACGAGAGATAAAATGATCATTTCAGGCCAATGCAGCCAAACGAATCCTTCTTAGCTCTAAGACAGCAAACCTTAAGAGGACTGATTAATTCACTACTGTGACATCACCCTCTGACACAGACAGTAATATTTGATTTGTTCAGCTGTGAACTAATCAGCGTGTTCCAGTCCCCGCAGTCTTCTGAATGTGTGTCAAGTAAATAAGAACGAGCCGCAGCAGAGCTAGAGAAACAGTGTCATCTTAGTTTTTAATAGTTCAGCTGCCAAACACAGACGAGCTGTTGTGGTTCTGACTTTAAAAATACCACGGTCGTGATTTTAAAAAGAAAAAAAGTCCATGGGCAGACAGACATTAACTATTCATTTCATGTTTAGCTACACTAAACTGTATATTAAATCATTTTCCAAAGCAGAAGCTGAATGCGTTCTTCCTACTTTCCGGCAGCTGCTGGTTTCGCTTAATGACGGGGCCATATGAAAATGGTGCTGCATGACTTTGAAACTAGAAAGTGATCATCGTGTCAACTTATGTAACAGCTGAGTAACGGATCTGTGCCGTCTGTTCAAATCCATCTCTGGACTCACCTTCAGCAACACCGCAGCAAGATCCAAACTCTTGACAAAATCAAGAGAAAACCTTCACAAGCAATAATATTATTTTTTTTTAATCTATGAAAGCAGATATTAAAGTGAATCTGTTAAGGGTGGTAATAAAGTATCATCAGTTCAGAAAATAATTATTAAATTAGATTGCACAGATATAAAACACCAAAGATGATGCACTGTTATTTATTAAAATTATCCATCATTATTCCACCTTGAACAGATGTCGAAGGGGATCCTTCTGCTAATTATTCATTTATTATTATTTAGTGGCTCTGCATGATTCACTGTTAAAACTAATCCGTATTTACTTACTGTGCAATCCTCAGATTTATTCTTTTTTTTTTTCTTTAAACCAAGTCATTTTAGCCCCTCTTATTTCAGCAGCAGTAAATATTAATGACAGAAAACAGCAAAAATCAGCAAGTACAATGAGACATACTGTAGATAAAAAAAAGATAAGAGGTCACTTGTCTTCCTTTACCTAAAAACCCCGACCTCACTCTGAGGACTCCAGCCATTGACTCTAAAACTGACATAACAAATATCCAAAGCAGCTCAATCATTTATTAGGGAACCAATCACACCTTCAGCTGGTGAGACATTTACAACACATATCTGTGATGAATAATTAACCACAAATTCCAAATAATTCAACAGTCCGCTACTTCCTTACAGTGAAGCCAGAGAGAAGTGACAACACCTGGCCCTCAAAACGAGAAGTCTGCAATCAAAACTGTCAAAAAGGAAAACAAAACCCCCACGTCAATATGTTTAAATAAAACCAGGATGAAAGCAGTAGAGATGGACAGCCTTGACCTCGAGGCTGAGCTGAACAAGCAGAATGACCTAGAAGTGACTTGCCAAGAGAACCATTCAGCGTTTCCAAACCGACTGTACAATGCTCCCGAATAGCTCGTCACCACCGCAGAACTATGATAACATTTCTAAAAGGACAATAGAAAAAACAACAACTGCAACTCTAACACACAGGAAAAAACAAAACAAAACACAGGACTCCTCAATCTGCTCTTCTGGTTTTAAACCTTAAAATAAGAAAACAAACAGAAACGGCAAATATGAACCCGATGAAAAAAACTGAACACTTATCCTTACTATAATGCTCAAATCGTAACTGCTTGAAAACAGGTTTACTGTGCACTCGTCCATAATTTTCCCAAGTGACTAGATGGGTAATTTGAATATCCTGTCTACGCTGTCAAAATAGGTGCTGTGATGAGTTTCTAATTTCACTTTCATCCAAGAGACCAGAGGGACAAAAAGAAAAATCCATCAGCACATGACTGTGTGTGTGTGTTTGTGATGCCAAAGAACAAAAGTCAAAGTACAGAGCTCCCATCCTAAAACTACATGAAGATGAAATGCCCTTTTCAGTCAAAAAAAGAAAAGAAAAAAAGAGAAAAAAAGTGGTTTGTCAACTCCATGTAAAATAACACTTTTCACATGGTAATAAATCCATAACTAACCTTACTCCTAAAGGAATACTTCTTCACTTATGTCATAATGAAACAGTCGTTTTGTTTCTATAGAGAAAGGTTATTGATGCTAAGCAATTAAGTAAATTTAGCCCCACCATTTCTGTATATGTTTTCAACGAGCTCAGTTTCTGTATTTGTGTATAAATAATGATGGAAAAAAAAAGATGATGTCCCTCTTCCCACACAGGTGGTATTTGAAAGGGTGTTAAAACATCAGTAAGTGTGATGTTCAATGGTGTTGTCACCTTTCTGGGTGGGGGTGAAATTTGGCACCCTGGAAAGCCAGAAAGTCTGGCGTGATTAACATTGTAAGAGAACCTATTATAACCCAAATCAACCCCAACGAGTATCGTCTGTGCCTCAAACTATTTAATTAACATGACAAAGCACACCTTAAAAATTGTTTCAGATGAGACTCCAGTCCCCGTCTCTGAGTTAACAACACCACACCCACCACTTAAGGCACAGTTTGGCTTTTCTAAATGAAAACTCCCCTGTATCTAATTTTAGAAATGCTTACACAGGCCATTTCTGATTGTTTGGCCAGAGGACTTGCTGCTTGTTGCGAGAAGACTGCAGTGTATGGGAGCACAAACAGCTTTCATCCAAATCAAATCTAGAACCTGGTTTGACTCTCACCTGTTTTGCAAAGGGTGTTTGATATACTGCTCAGGATTCGCAACGACCTGACCGTCAGTCTGTTGATCTTCAGTTTCAGTTGCTTTCTGAGGAGACATGCATATGAACACATCACATATAACCACGCAAGTTCACTGATCACAAAAGGCAAGTTGGGGTATTTGGGTCAGATTTATATCATAATGTTGCTTAAGTCCTGTCTTTACTTTAAAGTCAGAATTACTTCAATATCACAAATTTCAACAAAGTAAACGATAAAAACTACAGTTATGGGCTTTTGTCAGGGGTAATCACACACTTAATTCCATAGTCTGTACAGTATCATAACATCACAAAGTACTGCAAGCTTTTTGTCATTATTAATATTATTATTATTAGTAGTAGTAGTAGTAGTAGTAGTGGTATTTACTACTACTACTGAGTTTCTAGCAAAACCTATTACATACTTTTACACTTTGTGGAATAATTCCAACCTTTCAAAAAAGAAAAATAAGACAATAAAAACATAAATTACCTAGACTGATCGACAAACTCACTGCATAATCTAAATCTAAAACACCAATTTAATCCCTAAATCGGGACTACTTAAAGTCCCTAATAAGAATAGTGGAACTATCTAGTCCAATATATATGTAATAAAAAGCTTACATGATCTATGAAATACATTGTTATTACAGTGTAGCTTACATTTAAAGTAATCTACAGAAACATAACAAAGGCATGACCTTAAGCCCCTATGTTTTAGTCGGGGCCTTGTCCCATTATCCAATTCACAGCTGGGCTCTGCCTTACATTCTTGCAGTTTAAAAAGATTCACTTAGCAACAGCAGAGTCCACCTCAAATACATTTTTAAGCATTACACGCAGCAGCTGATGGAAAACAGTCGGCAGGGGGTTTATACAAAGAAAATCAATAAGCTAACTTTACAGATAACATTTACTAGCATTAGTTTTAGCAGATGAGCTAGGCTAGCTGCAGGCTAGATATACACGTGTCCAGACTGTCTAAAAATGCACCAATAATATAACATCACGGGTGTTTAAAGGTATTGTCAGTTTATTAAAAATTGTCGTAAGATATCGACTGTAATATCCGACTAGATTAAAACAATTCGTTGACTGGAGTTTGAATGAACGACGTGCAGTCAGTCACTCCCTCCCTGCCCAACAAAGTCAGGCAGTGCCTCATACATCCCCACTGCTGAGCATGCTAGCGCTAATCCACGCCAGCATCTGTCAACTCAAAGGCGTTAATTTGGCCTAAACGCCAGTTCCGTTTCACAGAAGCAAGGTTATGCGATGTATGTAATAGATGAATTGGAGATTTATCCGGTCTTTACGTGCATATTAGTCGATTTTTTTATGCTATCTCTTGTCTCTCTTACCGGCTCCGATGTCGCCATCTTGACTGTAGAAGTGATCTGCCCGTTCGGCGCTCCTGCGTCACTCCAACTGCTCGCTCTGCTACGGAAGCCGCCTCAGTCCAGTTCGAGCTGAATGACCTGAATCCGAGGAGTTGTCGCTAGAGAAAGGGCACAGGGGTTACACCCACTACCACTGAGTGGCTGCTTCTGAGGACAATAACTCAGATAAACCAATAGTTAACTGTAGATAAGCCTCAAACTAATTGTATTCATCCAGGTATATTCAAAACGGTTAAAAATATCTATCTCTGCTTCAAGTATTTTATCTTGTGGTGATTTAATGTTGTACTGGGACATTCAACCAAACTGAAATGTACTAAAATGAAAGACATTTTATGTGTTTGTATTATTTTTAGTAACTATTTAAGCAGGTTTTAATAAATAAATCCTCTGTCATAAATTTATTTCCAAACACTGCTGAGAAATTACTTTGGCCCCCACCCCCAAAAAAGAGCCAGACAAGGCTTTATAAAGTACCAGAGTTAATTACATACCTAGAAGTTTACCACATTTGTCATTCATTTAAAATGTCTGTAAACATGTATAACCATAAAGTGGTGTCTAATAGTCTAAGACAACATTAAAGCAAATAGTTTTCAGGGATTAGAGATTTTTAAAATGTATCTCATTCTGTCTCATGTAATTAAATTGCATACATGTTAAGGACACATTTTGGCAGTATTTTTTCTTGTGGCAAACTACCCTCAGCCTTTTTCCCCCCTCGCCTCGACTGAAACTATTATTCATGAGCCCAAAGAGAGGTTAATTTAATTACAATTACCTGTTAATGCTGACCGGGGGAGTTTTCCCCACTTTTCCAGCTTTCATAGAGGCGAGAATGCAGAAGGACAAAGACAACTCACCAGGGGTGGGTACTGATTCACCTTTACTAAAGTTCAGAATTTACAGTTTGAAACTTCAGTTAACCTACTGGTGACTGAAGCAATTTGAAACTATTGTTAACCATTTTAAACTTGCAATCAATTTTGCACCGGATCATGTAAAATGGTATGGTGACCGTTAATAAAATAATGTGCAAATAAGTAAAAATCTCTTTAAGTACTTTAAGGTCTCCTGTTAGGTTTGCTGCCAAACAAAGTACAACTTTATTGTTACTATTTGCAGACAGTGAAATAAACCCCAAACTACATAGCCTTACAAAAGAAGGTAAAATACAAAGGAAACTACTAAGGAAATGTGTGTTTGTTTGATTGCTTCTTTGTTGTAATGATGCTTCTTGGCAACAAATCTTTTATCATTGGGAAGCTAGTTTATGTCCCCTTAAATGGTGCCATATATAAAGGAAAATGCATTTGTGGGTTGAGCAGGAGAGTTGAGTATGTAGCTGGTGAATCACATTTTCTTTTATATCACATGGATGGCTGGGTGCATGTGCAACGCTTACCTGGGGAACACCTGGCACCAGGATGCACTTATGGGACGAATTCAAGTTTATGAAGGCAGTGTGATGGTTTGGGCAATGTTCTGCTGGGAAACTTTGGGTCCTGCCATCCATGTGTTACTTTGACACGTACCACGTACCTAAGCATCGTTGCAGACCATATACACCCTTTCATGAAAAAAAGCTTAATCCCTGATCAACAAGAAGTTTGAGGTGTTGATGTGGCCTCCAAATTTCCCAGATCTCAATCTGTTCAAGCATCTGTGCGATGTGCAGGACAAACAAGTCCGATCCATGGCGACGCCCCTCCTCACAATTGAAAGGATCTGTTGCAAACATTTTGGTGCTAGATACCACAGCACAACTTCAAGGGTCTAGTGATATTCATGTTTCAAAGGGTCAGGGCTGTCTTGGCAGCAAAAGGGGGATCAACACAATATTAGGCTGGTGGTCATAATGTTACACCTGATCGGTGTACATATATGTATATTATATTAGTGAAACACGTTACAGTGAAGGGTTTGTTCCTATTACTTCTATATCAATCAAAGCACGACATGTACTAAGTACACCTCGTGATTCAATAGCTTGTAGAACCACCTTTAGAAGCAGTAACTGAAAATAATATTTTTCTGTATGAATCTATCAGATACTGAAAACATGGTGGACATGCCAGAAGTTTGCACGCATTCATTTATGCACAGCTCTGAAGGTCCCACCACAGCATTTTAGGCAGGTTGAGGTCTGGACTTTGACTGGGCCACTAGAACATCTTGATTATTTTCTTTTTCAGCCAATCTCTTGCAGATTTGCTGCTGTGCCTGCGATCATTTTCCTGTTGAATCACCCAGTGACACGGTGCATTGTGGCCCAAGATCTCCACTGTGGTCTCATCGCTACAAAGGACAGTGATACAGAAGACTTGTGGTTTGTTCAGGTGGAACTTTGCGAACTTATTGTTCAGTCTTTTTTTAACTGTGCCATCCTGAACTTTAGCTTAACCGAGGCTTGAATGTGGCACGTTCACTGCTGGGATGATTGTGACATTGTGTTAGTACACACCTGAATGCCTCAAACCAGCAAGCTGCCAAAACCTCTGCTTTTGTAGAAGTGCTTATTAGCTGCACCCAGCTGCTACTTACCTTCTTAATTCCTATGGAAGCAGTAAGGATGTACTTTATTTTCACATGACTGCATGTTGCAGCTTATTGTGAAGCATTCTTTGCATTGTTACGGCAAATTTCAAGTTTTCAAATTGATTTATCTGGCTGGTAATCTCTTGATCAACCTACAGAAGATACTAAATCATACAAATGTACTGTAAAATCAATAAGAGGGACATGTTGGATGAAAAGCCTGAGCTCACTCTAATGTAAAATAATGCACTCATAGTTCCCGACTCCTGACCATGCAGCTGTGGTCACATGTGGTCAGCTGAGTGGACGGATTCACACGATAATGGCAACTTACAAAGGTTACAGGGATTTAACACCGCAGCCTTTATAAATCATGATGTTTTTCACACTTGATGTGTGGTCTCTTATTTTATGGATTGTCTTTTTGTTTTTTTGTTTTTGTTTCTTTTCTACTCTAAATGAGCAGTCAAAATAATTAAAAATAAAAATATTTATTTTTCCACACATTTAGTCCCTGTAAGTCCTTTCTAAGAATCACACACAGGCTCACACTCTGATGGATGAATCAGAATCATTCGTCCAATCATATTCGAGGTTGTGATGAGGCTGGAGCCCATCCTAGCTTTCATAGGACAAAAGGTGGAGTACGCCCTGGACAAGTTACCAGTCTGTTGCGGGGCTAACACAGAGAGACAGACAACCATTCACATTCACACCTGCAATTAAGTTAGGATCACCAATTAAAAGATGGTTACCCCATACATGTTTTTGAAATGTAGGAGGAAGCTGGAGTTACACAGAGAGTTCTTGCTGTGAATAAACGGTGCCAACCACCGCATCAAAAAGACTGTCCTTATATTTAAAATTATGTTAATTTCTCCTGTTACTTTTGAGCCTAAACAGTTAATCCAACATAATTCTCAAACCCCTTAATTAAAGCTAAACAAGTTTGCATTTTAATCACATCTTAATGTTTTGATCTAAAATGCACCGTGGCATTATACAGAGACAAAACTCTCCAAAATGTGTCTTTGTCCGAGAGATTAGGGATCTAACTGTCGGTTGTGCTCTAAAGGTTAATCTTGATTTCACTCTTGTGCTGAAATCACGTTACATTTAACTTAGTCAGGAGAAAGTCGCTGTCATACATCTACAAGCTAGTTAGAAAAAAAAGTGATGTTTTTTTATTTCAGGAGACAAAGTGTACAAAAACAAGTAATGTTTCATCTTTAGGGGACAAGGTCTAAGTTACTTCATTGGAATACCAGATCAGTGAGTCATACAGCCAGTATAGGAAAATCAGATGGAGAAAAAAAAGAGGAGATCATAATCAGGTCCAAAATATAAATATGACTTTATTTCACAATCCCGAAAGAGATCAGCCATCCATAAAAGGAATGCTAAATTTATTCTCTTCTCAAGTCTAAACTGGATATACTTTAAGCGACATACAGTAATTCAGTTTCAAAATAAGCAAGATCACCCATTGTCTAAACACCAGTAACAATACAGTAAAAACAATGTGGTTCACATACATATTTACACATTTTCTACTAAGAATTTTTTTTCCGTTTTTTTTAATGCTGGTGCTCGTTGTTAGTTCTTTGTTGATTAAAAAAATGTTCATTGTGGACTAAAAATGTCCCCCACAGTAAGTCGAGAGAAACATTTAGAACTGTAATTTCATCATGTGATGCTCAAAAAATATTCTTTCTAAATTTAACTCATTTAAAAAACAGTTTTACATTCATTTTTATTTGTGTGTTATGTTGTGACTTTTGATAACTGCTGCAGAGTTGGATTTAACTGTGGAAGACATTTGAACTCTATGTGGACATCTGCCCATAGTTCGCTGTTTTACTTGTACTTGACAAATTAAGGTATGTCATGATGTTGCCAGCTGGTAATGACCAGAAGAAATGAACGGAACTGAATCAAATACAGGATCAGTGAGTGCTGAGTTTCAAAAAGCACCGTGCCATCACTGTTATACAGTACATAAGCAGGTTGCGTCAATGCATGTACCTTGACATCTTGTCCTATTAGCACCAAAAGGAAGTCAAAGTGTTTAAAAGACCCAAATGCGTCTACAGGAAATGTTATGCCATCAGTTTTAGTGTGAATATTATATGTCTCTATCTCTTGTCCTAACTGATTCATTCTTAAAATTAAGAGCTTTGCTTGTATGGGTAACAAAAAAATAACAAGAAAGAAATCCTGATTAATCAGGAGTTGACACCAACCCCCCTTTTTTTAGACCCTGTAAAAAAGCCTTCTGTAAACAAAGTTTTCACAAAGGTCGAGCACCCGAAATCGTCTTAGGCAGCTGGAAAAGTGGGATCTGGTGTTTGAGTGGTTTCACAACAAAAGCACAGACAAGGGAAAAGAAACAGCTTGATTATTCAGCAGTGGCTAATGCAGCTTTATGCTCAAACTTAAGAGCATGGACATAAAAGCCGAGCATGATCTGTTGACATATCTGACACTTTGTGGTTTCTGGAACGAAAAAAAAAAAGGTTTCCTTAGCACCAATATCATGTACAGTAGGCGTTTTAATTCCTATAATCACTTTTGTTCCCTATAAAAAACTGAATTCCTTTTCCAGAAGCTGAACGTAAGTAAAGTGCAATGATGATAAGCACTTTACTGATGTAGCATTTCATTATTCCTCGCTAGGTGTTTAGTTTCATTAGATATGTATGCCATCTTCAATCAAATGAGTGAAATGCAATTAAGTGCAGAAATACTGTAAAAAAAAAAAAAAAAAAAAAGTAAAAAAAAAAAAAAAAAAAAAAAAATTTTTATTTAAAAAAAAAAAAAAAAAAAAACCCAAAAAACAACAGCCT